>JAWQFJ010000526.1:165000-227769 GCA_034096865.1 Theodoxus fluviatilis
GAGTCTCGGTCGGCTGTGAAACACTGTGCATGAAGATCTCTAAAGTCTGTGAGCCAAAATGTATCCGACCATGAAAGATACAGTTCTGAAGAACACGGACCGACATATGCAGCGGACGAAAAGTCTAATCATTGCTATGAAGGACTGTGGTTAAAAGTCTGGCGCACAGAAATTATGAGCAGAAATCGGAGCGAAGGACTCCGAGTCAAGGGTCCGCAATGTAATCTTCTGACCCTAAAGTCCGCTGTGATGGAATGTGAACCTGAAGTCACCATGTAAACTAAGATCAGTTCCCAGCCATTTCGACAGGCGCTGACGAAGGATGGAGATTTGCCGAAGGCTACGCGTCTGTAACTAAGTTGTGTTCACTTGCTAAGTGTCCTGTTCAGACTGGTTGTCGGTATTACCTATGTTGGACTGGCCATTGCAGTGGTCCAAAAAGAGTGATGGGAACCTGTTGTGAACAAGATTTAAGGTAAGGAGCGCAAACTAGAGTACAGGAGAATTAGGATGTGCCAAGATTTTACGAGTAATATTATTCTGGACTTAATTATTTGCTTTGAAACTTTAGACGACATCATCTCGCAAATTAAAATTGTGTAATGCTTCCATCGATAATTTTTGTGTGTTCTTTGAAAATGTAGACGACAACGTCACTCCACCTCTTTGTTGCCGAAGACTTTGAAGAAGTCGGTCAAAGAAACAAGTCTTTGCTGTGGAAAAGATGGACAAGTGTCTTCGTTTCCTCAACATCTCGATCGATGGATCATCGTTACAGCGGTACCGGTACTTCCTCATCCGTCTCCGCTCCTTCGACTCCACCGCCTGCCCCGCCACCTGTTCTTCGTTATGCTCTTCCTCCTGGATCTGCTCTTACTTCTACTTCTTCTCCTGGAGCTTCCTCTGCTGCTGAGTCTCTTCCATCTTCTCCTCCTTCTCTGACACGCCCTCCTTCCCACGTCCTCCTCTTCCCTCCTCTCCTACTAACCCTGCTGTCCTTCCAAGTGCTCAAACTTCTTCATCCCCTTCTTCTCTTGCCCCTCTTCCTTCTACTCCCTCCTTTCTGCATCAGCCTGACATCAGGATCCTCCAAGCGCAACAGCATTCAATACCTGCAGCGCAGTCTATTTCCAAGACCACAAAAGTAACGAACGTCCAAAACGTCCTGATCGTTACAGCAGTCAGTGGCGGGTGTCAAGGTCTGCAAAGGCCATCAGAGCTCTCCTCGACATGCAACCCTGTACGTTTCACCTCCGTCAGCCCAGGATGCGACGACAGGGAGGGGCGTGAAGGGGAGGGGGGTAAAAAGGGCGGTGGGGGTGATAAGGCGACGACAGCCACTCCTAATTAGCGTGGCGGGAAGCAGCATGCGCGTCGTCGCGCCTTCACCGTAGCGCTTCCTGGCGTCTTCGGCTGAAGTCGGTTGATGTCGGAACCACGTGGTCTGGGCTCGCGTTCGTGCTTGGAGGTCGCACAAGTCATCAGGTCTCGGCCGGAGACAAAAGGTGACTCCTCCTGCTTTTCTCCCTCCCTGGTCTTCACTGCCTTCTCTTTCCCTGTCTCTCTCGCTGTCTTCTGTAACAACACGCCCTTCCCTCCCCCTCAATCTCCCATTCCCACCCCCGCCCCCATCCTTCTGCTTGTTCGCTCCACGGCCGCCTTTTCGCCTGATTTGTTTTGGAGGTTGCTGACAGAGCGAGGTATTATCTTGTTTTTCTTGTCCCGCCTGTCAATCTTTCGTCAGCTTTGGTTAGTCATGCCGGCGTGGAACATTGTCGTGTGCATCACTGTTAGCCAAGCCTGCCCCTGCCATTGTCAGTCCTTCGTCCAGGGTGTGGAGAAGGAGGAGGAAAAGGAAGAAGAGGAAGACTCCTGGGAGTTGAGTTCTTCTGTGGACGTCAACCGTGATGCTGGCACGTCGATAATGGCTTTGCAAGGACCGGACATGCCTCTCCACGCTACAAAACGGTTTTCTTTTTAAGCTGGCAAACGCCAGAAGTAACGTCGACAGAGTTGCACTATGTGTAAGATTTTGTCAATGAATTTGGATGATTTTTGAGAAACGCATGTTATAAGAACAGTTTGTTTTGCGACGAACAATATGTTACTGAGAATTAATTACACTAATCTAGCGGTTTTTATGAGTCTTTATGAGTCCCTTAACAGTTATCCATTGAAAATGTCCTTTAGATTGGTGCAAATGTAACACCACTTGTTGGTTACTCTAACAAATCCTTCATACAAGAAGAGTGCAAATCTATGGCAGGGAAAAACTTTCTCTACTTGGTCGATATTAGTAAATAAAGTGGTTAAAAGGTACAGATGAAGCTCTTAAATCTGTGGTTAAAATTCAAGCTCGCCTGAAGCTTAGCAGAAGACAAATGATGCTACCAGCGACAGAATGCTAAGTGAGCTGTCGCCGTGGTTTACTGAAATGAGAGAGAGAGAGAGAGAGAGAGAGAGAGAGAGAGAGAGAGAGAGAGAGAGAGAGGTTTATTCGTTCAAGGTACAGCCCACCGCAAGTACTTAAAATATCGCCCAAAGAGCAGCGTTACATCATGATTGAGTGATAAATTAAAACAATGAACGTCGGTTGAGCCTGCCGCACCAGAATTGTAGATTCTCGTAGCGATGAAACTATGTACGCTCGCAACACTGCCTTGCGCAGGAAAGATGTCGCTGATGGTTCTCTTTACACACTCAAAACTTAGCTTGTCAACATGTCTGCTTTTAGTACTTTCTATCCATCAGAGAGAGAGAGAGAGAAGGGGTGGGTGGGGGGAAGAAGGCAGAGAGACAAAGAGACACAGGGAGAGGGGGGGGGGGAGAGTGAGAGAGACAGTTAAAGGAAGAGAGAGAGCGAGAGCGAGAGAGAGAGAGACAGACAGAGACACAGACAGACACACAGACAGACAGGCAGACGGACGGACGGACGGACAGACTGTAATAAACAGCGAGACAGAGAGACAGAAAGAGAGACGGAAAGAGAGGCAGAGAGAGAGAGAGAGAGAGAGAGAGAGAGGGGGAGGTGGAGAAACAGACAGAAACAGAGACATAGAATGAGAGAGAGAGAGAGAGACAGACAGACAGACAGACAGACAGACAGACAGACAGACACACAGACACAGACACAGTCACAGACACAGACACAGACACAGACACAGACACAGACAGACAGACAGACAGACAGACAGACAGACAGACAGACAGACACACAGACAAACAGACAGACAGACAGACAGACAGACACACAGACAAACTAACACGCAGGCAGATCGACAGACAGGCAGACAGACACACAGACAGACAGACACACAGACAGACAGACAGTCAGACAGACAGACAGACAGACAGACAGACAGACAGACAGACAGACAGACAGACAGACAGACAGACAGACAGACAGACAGACAGACAGACAAACAGACAGAGATATAGACAAGGGGGAGAGAGAGAGGAGAGAGAGAGAGAGAGAGAGAGAGAGAGAGAGACAGGAGTACGAACAAAACGAACAACTGGTTTCATTGTGGGGGCCTCCGGCCCATTACAAATCAGTTACACAAAATTGAAATGATATGAACACTTCCCCATCTGCTACTGGACAACGGTGACAACTAGAATTAATAATTATCGCTAGATCGGTGAGTTTTAGTTCTCAAAGAAGCATCTATGATTGTCTACCACCAGCATTGCCTCTGCTCGTCTTTGGAAAGCTTTATAAAGGTACGTCGCAATGCTTCTAATTGCATAAACATAATCAGTTAAGAAAATGTCAGAAACAGGTTTACTAACACCAAGTAGGATAAACGATAATACATACTTCATTCGGAGATCATATGTAGCTGGACAATGAAATAAAAATTAATTTCGTCTTCATCTGCCTCTATGCATGATGGGCAAATAATTGGGCGAGCTATTGGACTATATCTATACTTCTGTACAAATAAATCACTAATTCCCATTCTGAAACGCACCCAGGCATCTCTAAATACTGTTTTGTCTAATACATAGAGATATGGCTCTATACCATATTCGGTTTTTACTAATTTGTAGAAGGTGTATCTCAAAATTTGCTGTACACAATTTCTCCATTCAGTCTTATAAGCATTCAATCAATCAACATTTCAGCTGCCTTATAAACGTAGCTTCATTTTGAACCATTTGACACTCTCATTCCCTTCTAAACTCATGTTTATTAAATAGCATTTTTATGTCTGTTGCCCAATTGTGTTTTGCGTCTACCGCATTAAGCATGGACATGTATACTTGATAAGGATATCTGTTCGAGTTCATTCTAAGCAATTTAACCCAATATTTGACTGAGCGTATCTGAGCGTTTAAGTTTAATGGATATCCGCTTGCATCACCATATATCATCGCATTTGGCGTTTTAGAGGCAGCCTTGAGAAAACACTTCAACATGTACATATGGACAGTCTCGATTCGTTTACAGTCATTGGTGCCTCAAATTTCTGACTCGTATAATAGCATTGGCTGTATTTGCGCGTCAAAAATCTTATACAATATATCCGGTGTGACAAAGGTAAGTTTCCTCAAGGTCTTTTGGATTTGGATTGACGCTGATTTGGCTAGTAGATAAGGTAACTCCAAGATATTTATATTGAGAGACAACCTGTAGATTACTATCTCCTATCACCCATTTTTCTCTGGCAGCTACGTACCCTCCGTTTCGAAAGATAACAACCTTTGTTTTATCCGTATTAATCAGTCCTAATCTATCAGCGGCGTTCTTAAGATTATTGATCTGATTCTGCAGACCTATTACGGTATCAGATAAAAGCACAATGTTATCCACAAACAATAACAAAAACAGTTCTGCACCATTTGGTTCCTAATTGGACTCCATGTTTTCCCTTTGCAATTACTTCAAAACTGAGGTGTGAAACAAGGAAGGAAAATAATAAAGACATTTTGCAGCCCTGTTTAAGTCCCCGTTGACAATGATGGACCCATATGCCTGACCCTGGCATCTGACACTACATGTCACCGTTTTGTATTCTGCCTGTAGCATCTGGAGCATTTTACCCCTGATCTCATGACCTTCCAAAACTTTCCATAGCGCTCGTCTGTCTACAGGAGAGAGAGAGAGAGAGAGAGAGAGAGAGAGAGAGAGAGAGAGAGAGAGAGAGAGAGAGAGAGAGAGAGAGAGAGAGAGGGAGAGAGAGAGGAGAGAGAGAGAGAGAGAGAGAGAGAGAGAGGGGAGAGAGAGGGAGAGGGGAGGGAGAGAGAGGAGAGGGAGAGAGAGAGAGAGAGAGAGAGAGAGAGAGAGAGAGAGGAGGGAGAGAGAAGGAGAGAGGAGAGAGAGAGGGAGAGAGAGAGGGAGAGAGAGAGGGAGAGGGAGAGAGAGAAAGAGAGAGAGAGAGAGGGAGGGAGAGAGAGAGAGAGAGAGAGGGAGGGAGAGAAAGAGAGAGAGAGAGGGAGGGAGAGAAAGAGAGAGAGAGAGAGAGGGGGGGGGGGCAACATATGACCAGACTGCTCATCACAGCCTACGTTTACTCCACGGCACTTCTGGCCGTAAAAGAACTAAGACATGGAGATCTCCACACCTGAAGGAAGGATTAGCACCTGGTTAAATCGGGCATGAATAGAGCATCACTCAGTGTTGGCCTAATCTCAGCGGCCTGTATGTCCTCTTTGTAGCTACACGTAGATAATATAGTCGACCTCCGTAAGTGCGAGATGGATTTTTGCGCACGAGTGGATATCTACATGGATCATTCTTCAGCCTGCGTACAGAAGACCAGCCTAATCCTTCACTTTGACTCCAGATGGACATACCACTGTGCGCCGAAGGTATGCAGTATGTAGGGAGCATGTGGAACGAATGGAGGAGCAAAGTTGCCGTAACACCCTGAACAAAAACACCAACAGCCTTGCGATATTTTGGGCTGCTTCTTGTGGAGTGTCATGACAACACTACAAAGGCTGCCATTTTCTACGAGGTCCAGCACAGCTGGAATAATACTTCGGCACATTCTCTTGAGGAAACTGGCTGAGTTGCTCGTCGGCAACGTGCGCAAGTTATTCGAGAAGTAACCCCGCTTGATATAGATCTGTGTGAATTCCATGTGGCGTTTGTTGAGCATTACAAATTAAATGCTTCATGGGAACTATTGTTACGTACAGTATTGTCATTCCTCGTGTAATCTTCTTAGAGATCCATGGGCTGTTGCATCGCAAGGCACGCAGGAAATGCTACCTGCTCCAGCAAAAGAACAATCACGTTCAATACTATATATAACGTATACCCTTTCCTCAACGATCTGATTGAATATGTCGCTAATCAGATTTATATAATGGATATATTCCGTTTGAATATCCTATTCGTGTAATGTTCGATGTTTCTCGTAGAGCCTGAAGGGCTGGACAAGCTCTTGCAAACACTCAGTAAGTCCCTGGCCTCCACATGTTATCCTTCAGCAATCCGTCTGCAGAACCATCTGTGATCTGTTTTAATGTTTAATGTAACTGCTGTGATATCTTAATTTCTTGTGCAACCAATGTTTCTATATAATTGAAACAATATGTACACTTATGCATTACCATTGCCGCTACGAAACCCGAGATTTCCGTGCCATGATGGCTACGTATCCTTTATCAATATACAGTGTGATGTTCTATACTCAGCTACCGAGAGCTTTTAAAGTCGTTGCTTTGGGGTCGCTGCACTGCTTCCAGATGTTTCTACGGATTGCATCAAAACCAATGAGAAACCGAACAGATGTAGTCGGATTCGAGCTGTCGAAAATATTTCCTTTGTCTTTCAAATACTACAGATCACAAGTTCATAACCTGCAGTGCAATAAATGAGACTGGGAGGGGGATGTGATATTTATGCTGTACGTTGCCCTCTGTACCTCTCCAAATCCCACATCTTTGTCATCTCCTCCACATCCCCAACCAGTTTATCCTTCTCTCATTTCGCCCCCTACGTAGACGGCAATGTCCTAGGTGTGGGAGTCGGGTGTCATCAATTAGTGGGAAGTATGGGTCGATCTTTGGTGAAGCGGACAAAGTGAGGATGTTGGACAGCTGTGTGAGTGAAGCCCAGCCTCAATGGCCGCTTTGTCATTCATACAATGGGACGCCTGGACCAGAATGGGCGGCCTGATGGCGACAAGATGTAATGTCCACTTGGTCAGGGGGCAATTGTCCCTAGCGACAGAGGCAGACACGGGTCAGTCCTGCGGTGTGGCACAGCAGCCCTGGCAGTGTGTCCTTTCACACTGACCAGCGTTCCGTGCTGCTCTGGCTGACCACGGAGGCGTCACTGTTGACTAGCTCTTCTGATCAGGGTCCGTGCGGAAAATATCAAGGAAAGCGTTCTATGAAATGAGAACAAAATGAATGCAACATTGTGAGCGACAGGTCTGTATAAAATGTTAATACAATTCGTACATAAGCATGGGTGGGAAGTCATGACAGCAAACAAGCATGGAATCACACTGTGCAACATCGGCGTGTTCAAGCACTCACACACACACACACACACACACACACACACACACACACACACACACATATACACACATACGCACACTCGTACACGCACACGCACACGCACACGCACACACATATGCACACACATATGCACACACACACACACATACACACACACATTCACACACATATACACACAAATATGCAAACACATGCATGTAAACCTCAACACGTACACACCCTAATGCACAGACGACCATCAAACATTCGCACCTAGAACAAACTGCAGCGATTCTCAATAAAAACCGCTGGCGCTGAACCTTCAGGTTTTGACATATATATATATATATAATTAAAAAGATCGGGTTCGAATCCGCAACCTCTCGAGAAAAGAGGAGGGAAAAACACGCACACATAAAACACCCCAAAAAACAGGTCGGGTTCGAACCCACAACCTCTCGAAAAAAGAGAGAAGAAAAAAAGTGTCAGCGCAGAATTGAACCTGGTCATGCATGACCAAGAGTCCAATGCTCTACCAGCTGAGCCATTAGAGAATTGATATGACGGAGTGTTTGTAAAGCATTTATAACGTTCTTTTCCCTAAACCCCCTTGCAAGCTATCGGCCCAGGAAACAATCGACCATATATTTTAAACATGATGGATAGGTTCAGGAAGCTCCTATTATGACATGCTTTGTTTTGCTTTGGCATGTCATAGACGCTGAATTAACACCCACACAGTCACACAGAGGAGGAGGTGTATTATATATAGATGTTCACCTCAGACATGTGCATTGCAGCATTCGTACTCATTCACGCACAATAATAATAATAATAATAATAATAATAATAATAATAATAATAAAAACCGCTGGCGCTGAACCTCCAGGTTTTGGCACAACAACAAAAAAAGATCGGGTTCGAACCCGCAACCTCTCGAGAGAACTATTGATGCATTCAACATACATCTTTGACGGTACTACTATTGACCGCAATACCCCGCAATACCCCGCAATACCCACAAATATACCGCAATACCACCAAATATGCAACTCGTACTTGCGTCAAATCGCCGTAGTTTGATGTTTGCTTCGTCCAAAGAACATACGTTACATAGACATAAAGAAGCGTCACTCCGCGATTTTAAGCAAGACGAGATTTAGAGTTGCGTCCCTTGTTTTGGTTGGCTGGCAGGCGAAATCAATGCTTGGAGCGATTATGCTCTAGCTACCTATTTTATGAGCCAGTGAGTCTCTCAAATTGACAATAAACTGATGACTGCTCTAGTGTTTAAACTGCCAAGACTTATCCGACAGGCAAATGAAGACAACGAGTTTAGATCTGATAGGTGGTCATTCAATGATCATAGTATACTATGTTTGGCCAGAAAACAACATTGAAACTGATGCGATGTTTCGATATCCTAATACGCTCAAAATACTTCTACTCAATTTTGAGACACATGGGTCGCCAAAAACCATACAAATTCAACTAAACTTTCGGACCGATACACAGAAGCGACCGCATCACGAAGGGACGTAACTCTCGGAAACAGTCAAACTACGGCGATCGCATTAGATCAGTCTTGGCAGCGTTCAGCGGGCTAAGTAAACATCAAACTACGGCGATTTGACGCAAGTACGAGTTGCATATTTGGTGGTATTGCGGTATATTTGTGGGTATTGCGGGGTATTGCGGTCAATAGTAGTACCCAGATTTGATAAATTAATGCTGTTCAAGGGTTACATTTTCGAAACGAAACGACCCGCATCGTAAAAAATCCTTCTGTCTCCTTCACCAACGTTCTGGAAATTATTCATTCTCGCATGGGTTCCCCGAAACTCTAAATGACGTCAATCTAAAAAGATACCCATAATTTCTGCTGTTACGTCAATTGAAATGTTGAGACAGAAAGCTTCTAAGTGGGACTGAATTTCAGATCGTACATGCAAATGACGTCATGCTATTAATGACGTCAAATTTGGCTTTGCCGTCAAATGTCATTTCAATAATTTTTCGACCGGTAATTTCGAGAATACGACCTTAGAAAACCACTTTCTCTTCAAGCCTCGATTCTGAAAATTTGATACATTCAATCGGACCTAACTTCCAGTTAGTGTGCAAAATCTCAAGGAAATCCGTCCAGTAGTTTTTGAGATATAAGCCGTGGAGACGGGACAGACAGACAGACAGACTAATAAAGTCTGTAGGACCTCCAGTAAACCTGGAGGGATAATAATAATAATAATACAGACTACGTATACGCCCATACCTTCCCTAATAGGCAAGCTCATGGCGTTTACAATGAAAAGTCTTTATTCATACAAAGCATTCCAACACTCGCACACTGTACAGTTGAAACAAAAAAGAGTTTTAGTTTTAGTAGGAAAAGATAACTCTGTTTGACCACACTGGCTATTCCGTCAATTGAAATCTCAGGGGGGAGGTTTTCGAGTTTACGACCTAAATAAACCACTTTCTCTTCAAACCTCGATCTGAAAATTTGATACATTCAATCGGATCTAACTTCCAGTAAGTGTGCAAAATGTCAACGAAATCCGTCCAGCAGTTTTTGAGATATCAGCCGTTAAGATGGGACTGACAGGCAGACGGACAAGTAAAAATTACGTCAAGTTATTGATGACGTCACACATATTGCAATTTCGCCATTTCATCAATCGACTATTTAGGGAGGTGCTTTCGAGTTTATGACCTTAAAAAACCACTTTTTCTTCAAGTCTCGATTCTGAAAATTTGATACATTCAATCAGACCTAACTTCCAGTAAGTGAGCAAAATGTCAAGGAAATCCGTCCAGTAGTTTTTGAGATATCAGCCGTTAAGTCGGGACAGACAGACAGACAGATAAAGTCTGTAGGACCTCCAGTAAACCTGGAGGGATAATTTATTGACCTCTTGTCGTTACGGCCAAGCACCCGTAACGCCATTGTGGGACACACAAAGGAACATTGTCTGGTCACCTGCCTGTCCGAGGTGGAGGTGAGATTTCCCTGACTCTGGACCTCCTACTCCCTGGGGATCAGGTGATGGTCAACGTCAGCACAGTCAGAGGTCTGGTAGGTCCCTCCCGTTGCAGCCTTCTCGTGGGCAGGAGAACAGGAGGATGAAGAAGCCACGCCATGTAGATACTAGTGGATCTTCGTATTTTTATATGTCTGATATATATGGTTTACAGTCTTAACACGTGTCAATCTTCTAGTGACTTCTAAACTTAATACATGATTTGGACATGACCACATGACATCCTCTCTCCCATTTCCACTATGATTTAAGTCTGTATGTCTCTATGGTGTTCATATGTGTGTCTGTCTGTCTCTGTTAGTATGTGTGTTTCAAGTGTGTTTGAGCCTGTGTGTGTGTGCGTGAGCCTGTGTGTGGGTGCGTTTGCTCTTGCGTGCACGCGCGCGCGCATGTGTGTGTGTGCGCGCGCCTTGCCCGACCGTCCGTCCGCCCCCCCCCCTCTCTCTCTCTCTCTCTCTCTCTCTCTCTCTCTCTCTCTCTCTCTCTCTCTCTCTCTCTCTCTCTCTCTCTTCCCTCCCCTTCCTCCCTGTCTGCGCCTTCTTCCTTGTACAATGTGGAAAAACGTATGACAGTTTTGAAAGTATTCGGTGAAGGAAAGCTCTTCATAAAGACAAGTACTAGTTCTCCCCGGTAGCAAATGCACCCTAAGCGACACTATGTTTGCAAAACATTTTGTTGCGGCTGATGCTGTTAAACTGTTGTCAACTTAAAACATATTCTTAGGGTGGAGACGTACGAGATGCTATGCGAAAAGCGCCACGCTAGTTCCTAAGATACAGTCTCTGTCGTGATGCAAAAATTGTTGTCTTGATATACCAATGTGAAAATACAAATATCAAGTCAAATTTACGTGTAATATGGCTTCGAAGCCCGTTGGTGAATCTGAGGATGAAAAAGACGACAAATCGCTCAGTAACACTCTATTGGCATATCCAAAGAGCCAACAGAAACAGCGAGTTATTTTCACGAAGTCCAGCGACGAAAACTACACTATTAATTGAGGGTTTATGTATCTATTGACCATTTTCAACTAAAGATGACTGAAGCTAAAGTTCCCGTTCGTTGTGCCTCTGATAAACACAACAGAAGCCGAACAAAAGGTAATTTAAATGGACATCAGGTTGTGTCTGGATTAGTGCACTTGCCAGAGTTTGACACTCATAGGATCCTGTATCTTTTGTTCCACGTCTTCCCGAGTGCAGAACCAGAAGTCTTCCAATGAATTTTGGTACACAAGCTAACCTGGTTCAAACATGAAATCTGCGAAATCTTAAGCAATGATCTCAGGACAAAAGCCTCTCCTTTGATCACCCGAGGCACAGGCTTCGATTGAATATATACATGTTTTAGAGGGATGATAATAGAATACAGAGACCTGTCCAGATATCTGTAGTTCAATGTACTGTCTCTTATCTGTTCCCATCCTCGTGTGTGGATTGTAACTGCAGAGATACGTGAAAATGCGAGTTTTTTTTACACTCTGCTACTGCCTCAGAAATATGTTATTCACGCAGACGTACTTTCTCATCTGGCACTGTCCCTGTCTTCGACTTCTATTGCAGTGCTTGAGAGCACATCGAATCTTACAGTTTCTTCTTGTACTGTACCATGTACTGTCTGTAATATTGAGTATAACCCTAGTGTTTATCCTTATCAATCCTCCCAAATATGGCAACCTGCACTCCATGAGTTGTAAAAGGTAATATTAAAAGAAAACGATGTATAAGTACCTGATTTAATTGGCGCCGTAAACATTTCTCTGGCCATTCAGTTATACACGAATCACTCTTGAAATTCATTCATTGGCGCAGAATGTACTTTGACCCGTACACTTTTCAATGGTGTAAAATTTGTCATGTGGGACTGTTGATTAAAGACTCAAACAGTTGTTAGAACTTGCTATGTCAGCGCAAGTTTGCCTAAACTGGGAATAATCTATTCCAACTTTAAGTTAGACATTCCGTCTGCTCTCGCGGAAGTCCGCGCAGAGACTATTATTATATTAAAGCTAGGGCAGGACGGAGGCCACAGAGAGGTCATCCCAACAGGCAGTGTCCATGTACTGCGCTGTCTGTTATCGTGAATAAAGACGGAGAAATTTAATGCCACGTCTTCCCGTCTTCCGATTCCTTGAAGGGAGTGAAAGGGGGAGAGACATAGCGTCTCTAAACTCCGTGCCCGTGCGAGCCATGCCACTCTCAAGCCACACAACACCATGCTTCACGTGTGTATTTCTACGATTGCGTCAACTGTTCAAACTTCGCATTACCCTTTTGTACTGCGTATTCGGTGCTGCGTGGCCTCTGACAGCAGAAAGCCGCTGACGCAAAGTACGGGGAGCACATGTTCTCAGCATGAGATGGCGAAAGATTTTGAAAAAGCGCTAGACTTGTCCTTCAGAGAAGACATGGGCATGCGCAATCAATAACAGTTTCAACATGGTGTGCAGTTCTCTTGCCCGATATTCGAAACGCTCCCAATAACTTTGCACACTGCTTTGGCCTTCAAATGTAAGATCACATCGTGACAACAGGTTTCCATGTAGAAACAGCTGCACGAATGTTTCCCAGTTCCTCCATGCTTAATAGCGTCAAGCTCAAATAGAAATGTCGACGCATTCATTGGCTTCCATCACTCACATATCAACTGATGTCTGTCATATACGAGCGGCTTTTTCGACGACGACCACGACGACCACGACGATGACGACGATGACGACAACTGCAAAGTGCCTGACTGTGAAGGAACCAACAGCGAAAACCAGGTTGTAAGCTGCCAGAGTGATTTATTTTACCTTAATGTAATCTCTTCGGTCCTTGGAGTTTATTTGCTCTCTCTCTCTCTCTCTCTCTCTCTCTCTCTCTCTCTCTCTCTCTCTCTCTGTCTCTCTCTCTCTCTCTGTCTCTCTCTCTGTCTCTCTCTCTCTCTCTCTCTCTCTCTCTCTCTGTATGTGTGTTTGTGTGTGTGTGTGTGTGTGTGTGTGTGTGTGTGTGTGTGTGCATTTATTGTTAAAAATGTAATTACAGTTGAGATTGCAATACAAATTTTATGGCGATAGCAAAGTACTATACACAATGCATGATGATTTATTGCCTGATACAATAAATGGCATCATGTCACAACTACCACCATTCCAGTTGACATGGAAATGACCTCTGTGACCGGCAGGTCATTAGGCAATCTTTGACGCCCGCACTTAGTTTGCTATTTGTTCTCCTTTGTTTCTCTACGCACACCTGGCTGACAACACATTAAATATGTTCATCTCAAACAGACGATTCATATCATCTGTCAAAGCAACGTACTAGCGGTGGACTCACGACAATGAAGTGCAAAGAAGCAATTTACAATGTACACTCGTGGCATTAGTGCGCACATTGTTGGAACAGAAGGCAGCATAAAACAGCACAAAATCGATCCTAATGACGAAGTGACGTCTCTTGCAGGTTACTGTTGGGAAGAGGGTTTAATGCTAAGTACCGTCGACCACACGCGACTTGGAAAACAATGCGTTGCGCTGATATCACAGTGGTTCAAGAGACACTTTGTGTGACGTACACAAGCTAACGGTGATCTGTGTGAATTATGACTGCATTGATCAAAGACTACACCCAGGAACCCCCGTAGCTGTGCACCCACTGACCGCTTCTCAGTGCTCCACGTGTTCACTGGAGCACAATGTCGAAACAATGTGGTCAATACGAACGAAAAATGAGCTCCCTCAAGCGAGAGAGGAACAAATCTTTTTCAATTTTCTTGTGCGACAAAGACGGGAAATTACTCCTAAGGGGTGACGGGCGTGTCTGTTCACATTTGCTAAGCTTTTTATGACTGAGCGCAAATGGCTCTCGTGGAATGGTTTGTGCATGAAAAGAACAACGGAGCGAGCTGTCACAGGACCGAGGGGGGAGCTTGACGAGGCGTACACGAACGCTAGAGGTTGCGCTCGGCTGATCCGCCTGAAAACGTCCTCTTGATCAAATTAATTGACAGAGCGGCAGCAGCGGCAACACGAGACCAACTGCAAGAATGGCGGCCCTCAGTGGCGCTCCACTGGGGTGAGACGGCAGCTCGTGCGTCCTGAAAGAACCAGCCAATCGCCTCAAAGCCAGCCTGTCGCTGCGGCATCGCTATCACGTGACCCTTGCGAAAGGGGCGAGAACAACAGACTCTTGAAATCCCCGTCTTTGTCTCCAGCTCCAGACAATGAGATGAAGGAAGGAACACATCCTCTTTCTTGTCCTTTTTTTTCTCCAAGTCTCCAGTGATCAGCAGAACGCGACATTTGGAGATTCTCATTTCACAGTCGAGTCTTTTGAGAAGAAACTCTTTCGGTGTTTTGTCCTTCTTCAGGAGGAGAAAACGTCGTTTGCACGCGCAGTGAGTTTGAAAGTGGCTTCTGTGTGGTTAAGAAGGAAGCATACAGCTGGTGATTATGCAGCATGTTGTCTGACAAACTTTTGGTGCAAACATTCCTTCTTTCTGGAGACATCTGCAGCAAGAAGACGAGAAATACTCACTTCGTGACTGAAGACAGTCAAATGCGATATACTAAGGACAGTTATGGTCGATTTCGTGACTGCGCTTTTTGTGTGTGGCCATATTTAGTCACCCTTAAATAATGCAAACATGTGTTCAAAATCAAACGATGCGTGTCATTCCAGGATTCGCGTTTTTTTTCTTCTTCTTTTATGGCTGTTTCGTGTTGTTCGCAACCACAACACACATTGTAAGCCCCAAAAATCCAGTTTATGGAGGAAAACGTTTTTGGCTACGTGCACACTCAGTGAAGTACAACATGCTCACAGCCAAGTTCCGTTTCAAGTCTGTTTGAAATTATAAGCGAAGAAATGCAGATCAAATGTCAATTGCAAATACCAAATTTCATAAATATCCAGACACTGTTAATCCGACACCCCGCGTGGGCGAAAGCTCTCTTGTCCATTGCCGCTGTCAATGACGTCCACTCTGGGCTGAAGTGGGAGACACCCCCTGAAAACGCACCCGAATAAAGCCCTCAGAAAGACGCGCACCATTCAACTGCCAATAATCTGGTGCAGGCGACTGCGTTATGGAATACATCATCTTGTCGCCTTTGAGTGCAGCTCCGGCCCATGGCGTGAAATCCCATAACCAGGAGACAAGCGGCATATCAAGCGAGAAACCTTTCACCGTACACGGGAAATACGGGCCTGCAATCTGACAGGGCCCCTCGTCTGTATTGAACATGCAGAGATGGACAGCTTCTGGCCATTGTGTTGCTAGAGAAAAACCTCTCCCGCTCTCTGTTGTAGATTTTCTGGATCGATGACCAGGGCGAGATGTCGAGGGTTATTAGCATGGTACTTACGAAGGCTTATTGAGAATCCGCAATGTTGGAGCGTTTCTGACATTTGCTGCCCTGGCTAAATCCGCGGCCTCTTGCAAATGAAGTGTCATGGCTTGCAATGGGTTTGAAAGATTTGCGTGACGAGTTGGAGCAGTCAAGGATTCTTCATTACACTTTGCTCCATGATCATTTTCTCATCGTTTGCTCGTCTGCTAGCACAGAAAGTGCCGGACACACAAGACAGAACTTCAATCTACAAGGACGCCTTAGGATTTGAGTAAATCTCTGAAAGAATCACCACGAACAGGAAACATTTCTGGGAATGTGGGAGTCATAATTTCAAGTCTGTTTCCTTTCCATGCTTCTAGTCCTTCATTTCTTCTGCTGCTCATTAAAAAGCATGTTATGAGTTCTATTTCTGTTGCTTTAACTTTTCGGATACTTATTATTGCTGCAATGTTGTTTTCATTTTCGCTCGGCAATAATTTCATTCAGTACAATCTCATACCAGAGTTTTATTTGTGTCTCCTTGTGTCATTTGACTGTGTCGATATTTGGATTGCAAGTCCTTGTTTAAACCGGCCCTGTTACCATTTCGTCTTTCTGAAGAAGCTCATGCACATTTTTGTCAAACGTCGATAGCAAAGAATAGTCTGATATTGCCAACAAAATACACGAAATTATTGCTAATAAAATAAATTGAGAATTATTTTGAAAGAACTGAAAAAGCTTAAAAAGGGGGAAGCGAGATTAAATAAATACAGCACAAAAAACCACACACACAAATTAAGAATCCTGAATCGAGTTTCTTAAATGGAACCTATACAAGACTGAAAACATACAAATAAATAAAGATAACATACGATGAAATAAACCAGATTTGCAAAAATGAGTGTTGCCAAATCTTCTTTGAAAATGTCACAGAGTGTGCGACATTTTTGTAATAAGACAGACCGTGAGACAAACCGCTGGATCGAAAAAAAAGTAATACACCTTTTTTAAATGTATTCCTCGGTTTTCTGGAATTCACTATCTTTCTCATCAATTGATGCTTTATACAATTCATATAACCGTCAACGTATTTGTCTTGTCTGTGAAAATATAAACAATATTTCTCAAATAATCTCGAAAATAATTACTTGCTTTATATTGCTAAATATGACAATGTTGTCATCACCTTCGAGCCATTAAATTTTGTTTCTTGATCTGTTTGCGTTCGATCGATTTGGACTTTTACTCCCTCGGTCTGAGAATCTGACAGTTCTCAGAAGTGGAGGTGAACTCAAAACAAACCGTTCTCTTTATTGAAACAGACCCGATGCTCATGTATTATACACCAATGATTTATTTCCATTGAAAAGAGCGGGTAGTGTGTGTGTGTGTGTGTGTGTGTGTGTGTGTGTGTGTGTGTGTGTGTGTGTGTGTGTGTGTGTGTGTGTGTGTGAGTGTGTGTGTGTGTGTGTGTGTGTGTGTGTGTGTATATGTGTGTTTGAACTTTGAGTTGTTGGAAAGGGTTCCCATCAGGAGACAATACCATTGTATAGGTTCAAGTGTTACCTAAGTTTCACATGTCAAAAAGCATGCTATTAAACGTGTCATGTAATGCTTTATACTTATAGAGACTAACCATTTACATCGTCTCTCCAGGGCTAGACAAATACTCTGCGCACAGTCAGTATGGTGTCTCGGGTGAAGAGGTCATCTATAGCACGTATTGTGCTTAGGAAAAAAAGATTTTGTTAATAATTTTTTTTAAGTGGACACATCAAATTATAGGGAATGACCCTAAACTAAACACACACACACACACTCATTTTTTTCTGTGCACAAGAATCACTTTACAGTCTGGTGAAATTCTCGAGGTTCAAACATGCAGCAGAACATGACTTGAAAATGGGAGTAATTGGTTTCGATTATTGATTGATGCCTTTGTCTGAAACTTTTAGTGTATGTTTTCAGCAAAAACTGTCGAGTAACTGCGAATTCTCGATTAACTTAGTTTGATCGACGCGACCTGGTGTTCATCGCAACTATGACTAAGGCGCTTCGACACATTTCAAAAGGACATTAGTGTGGACACGCCCATCATACGGCATAGAGGAAAATAGCATGAAACGCATGAGCGTTACAATAAAACCTACAACATACAGCTGGAGTAATAGTCAGTCCCCTTATGGTATCTCCGGGAGAAATTCGCCCGGTAACGCTTTCATCAGTACCGTGTAATCAAACGATGAATGCGTCGTAAAATCGGTAGGTAACCGGCCACGGAGAGATCTAAAAGGAATTAATGTACCTTTTTTGCATGTGATTGACAATCCGTGGGCTGAACTCTTCTGTGGCCATGTGTACCCAATTATCCAACGCCGAAAGCGCCATTTACGTATCAAACGAACGCTTTAGCTACTTCACGTCTGACGTTGCACAGATGGGTTTCTGTGCAGTCAGTTGCATGCGCGGTCGTCACGGCACTCGGTGCAGCCGGAGGTCGCAGCACCGGAAATGTCCTTGACAACCCGAAAACGAGGCTGGTTGCCAGGAGCTATGTCGCGCGGCGTCAAAAGCCAACATTGCTCCTGAAACGAAATGCAGCCAGACATTCACAGGGGGAATTACGCCTTTGGCGGCTCATAGAGGGGACGGATTTTTCTGTCACCGCTATTCAGCAAGTTGTATTTGCACTGCTAATGGGTGACATCCAGCCTGGCTGCTGTGAGACCTTGTCACGACTCCCATGCCTGGGTGTCCCCATCCCGCTGCAGCAAAATGCAGGACCTGTTCTGCATGGCAACATCCATTGCACCGCGGCGAGGTCTGCTGGGCTGACGGTGCCATTAGAGTGCAGCGTCGGTGGACACAGGTGAAATAAAGTGAATATGCAGAGCTCAGCAACTTCAACACCTGTTTGGTTGAGCCAGCTATTCAAGCAGTCACACAGACATGGAGGCAGGAAGGCTTGAGGGCAAGTTAGAAGGGAGGAAGGCAGACAGACTGGCAAGCAGATTGGCAGAGTGAAAGGCAAAGCGCCTGCAGGGTGCTGAGATGTGATAACTTAACGAGGCGCAACGACGCAGAATGAGTTATCCTAAAGTTGAAATTAGTTCCATTGAAGAAACTTCTCAGATTTTCTTTGTGAAT
The DNA here is from genome assembly GCA_034096865.1 of Theodoxus fluviatilis. Taxonomy (NCBI): domain Eukaryota; kingdom Metazoa; phylum Mollusca; class Gastropoda; order Cycloneritida; family Neritidae; genus Theodoxus; species Theodoxus fluviatilis. The sequence goes on from JAWQFJ010000526.1 coordinate 183,970, forward strand.
GTGTTTGTGTGTGTGTGTGTGTGTGTGTGTGTGTGTGTTTGTTTGTGTGTGTGTTTGTTTGTGTGTGTGTGTGTGTGTGTGAGTGTGTGTGTGTGTGTGTGTGTGTGTGTGCGTGCGTGTGTACGTGTATGCGTGCATGTGTGTGTGCGGCGTGCGCACTAGCGCCTGTGTGTGTGTATACGGGCGTATCCACGTACATTTATCTATGTGAAGAAGAGAGAGAAGGGTAGTTAGTAAGGGAGATCGTGCACGCATATACACGTCCAGGCTACTTACCTATCTCCCTGCTTGCTTTTATGCTTAATTAATTGCCACCAACCTGCCTGCTCACTCTCTCGCTTATTCATAACTTTCTCTTCCCTTTCTTTCCCTCTCCTTTATACTGATTCATTCTACTCACTCACTAACTCGCTCACTTATTCAGTCACAAGCTCGCTCACTTGCTCACTCTCCCGTAGGCTTGTCTCGTCGCTCTGTATTTTCTCCATTTCTTTGCTCGCCCGCTAAACTGCATGCTCACTGAATTATCTACTGATCCAGACACTACCTGGTCATCTTCTCTGTTCTCTCAGTCCTTCAGGAGAGACCATCCTCAACGAAATCAGTCTTACCTCGCGCGAGGGGAAATGTTGCTGCAGGCTGAAACATGCTGTAGTGGTCAATATTGGGCATCGTAACACTTTGTTTTAAAACCAAATCCGCGAGTGCAGTAATAGTTTTGGTAGAACTTTTAAATCCGGGGATGCACGCCAAGGCAGTTTAGTTGGAAGCAGCTGACTGGCTGATCGTCTTCACCGCCTGTCTGAGATAGAGTTTATTCTCACTTTATCGATCTTCATCAGTTGGATTCGATTCGCGGTAAATTAGGGCGGAGATATTCATAGGTACCTTCTCTTGTTTCTTCTTAAGACCAAATTATCCAATCTAGTCTTTATAATTTATATGAATCTTGCCAATCTGGCTGCAGAGCGCATCAATCAGATGCACACTGTCTTGGTTCAAAAGTATTAAACTTACATGCACATGCATGCACGCATACACACGTACGCGCACTCAAACAAACGCACACACGTAAGCACGCACGCACCCTCACTCACATACACATGCGCGCGCGCGCACGCACATGCACGCTTGCAATTCCACACATACACATGAATACATACACTCGCACACACACGCGCACGCGCACACACGCATGAACGCACGCACAAACAAACACACACACGCACGCACACACACACACACACACACACACACACACACACATACACACACACAAAGAGTCCCTCGCTCACATTAACCGCACCGAAAAGCCCTCAATGTGATTACTCCATCTTTTTTTTATTTAAATTTCTATAAGGCTCCATGAACAGGTAAACTGTTAACTCTTCGACTGTTATTGTCCATTTCCTCTCAATAGCGCTGCATTCGACAACTCTGCAGGAAGTCATGCCTACATGACAGCTGGCTTGTGCGACGACAGAAAAACATCGACTACTCTTCCTCGATGAACTTTTGCTGCTTCCGCTTTGGATCGTCTCTCTACAAACTCGGCTTGGCAGCTCACAGAGCCGATAAAGACCAAAAAAGATCTGGGAACATGTTGCTACATCAACACTTCATTTTTGCCGGTCAACGGAAGGTAAAATCTCTCACACAGACGCCGATCGCACACACAGGGGGGAGAAAAGAAACTTGATCCACACGAAAATTGATAATAATTCGAGTGGAAAAAGTTTTAATCCCGGCCCGAAGTCCCGACCTCCTGAGCGGGGTGACGCCGAGACGTGAGCGAGGGGGGCAGACAGGCACGCAGACGTTTCCGGAGCTACGTCAAAACCAGCGAAGACGTCACGCCCCAGACGTATCTCTCAGCGCAGCGTCGATTCTCCTCTTGCGTTTCTGGGGAGTTGGTCTGGTCGGAATGAACGGTGATCCCAGCCAGGAGCTTCCCCACACAAAGACAAGATGGTTACATCGCACGCAGGGTTGTACTTTCTGCCTGCCGCAAAAAGGGAGGCGGGATATACAGAACACTTGTAAATGAGTATCCGCTTCTGCTTTTTGTGCTTCCCTGTATAGACAGGCCGCCGTATGTGATGCGGCATTGAAATACGTCCTTAGAAGGCATATGGCGGAGTTTGTAGTCGGAGGAGAACGCTCTCGTAATCACATAGATATTATAGATCGATGCAGATGTGGTGAGAGATGTGTGACTATATCATCCTATCCTCTTCTGTGGCGTACGACCAAAAAACTACACAAATCATTTTAGTTTTTATAAAAACCGCTGGCGCTGAACCTCCAGGTTTTGGAGAAGAAAAAAAGAAGATCGGGTTCGAACCCGCAGCCTCCGAGAAAAGAGGAGGAAAAAACGCACACACACACAAACACAAAAAACCAGGTGGGTTCGAACCCACAACCCCTCGAAAAAAAGTTTCAGTGTAGAATCGAACCTGGTCATGCATGACCAAGAGCCCAATGCTCTACCAACTGTGCCATTGTAAACTTGTAGGTATGTGAAGCATTTATAACGACCTTGTCATAAACCCTCGTGGTTCGTATTTTGCACTGTAAATTGTAGAAAAATGGATGATAGCATGAACTGTTTGGTATTTCATACGGATCTAACCCATCAACGTCAATATTCTTTTCGTAGTATCGCATTTTGGCGCCTGCTGGTAGAGGTTCAACATATATCGAAGCGTTTTGCTGAAGTAGGAAAGATAACTCGGTTTGACTCGATGTCATTACGCTGAAATGGTCGTTGTCCCCAACATTTCCGGGTCAGGGATTGATTAAATCATCATATTTTTGTGACACTGAGACCAGACCATCAAAACAATTAGCACTAGGCCTTGAATCAAATCGTCGTACGAGATCTTACGTTGACTGCAAATGTACAACAGTGCCGCGTGATTGTGTCGACATTCAGTTAGTTCGCTGGGCCCCTATTCACAACGGCGATTTATCTTTTTAACACTCGATTTATCCCCTATCCCCGCGTTATCTTGATCGGTTAGATAAGGTACGCTCGTCAGAGGATCCTAGGTTGCGCTTTGCTATCTTTTTTTTTTTTTTTTTTTTTGCTTTCTTTGTCGTCTCTTCGATTCTCTTAGATCGTAGATGACGTCATGAGATTACGTCAAAGCGGAACAGGCAGTTGGAATCGTCTGAGTTTAGAGACAAGGGTAGTGAATTAGGCAGTACAGTAGTCGCCGCTTATTAAAAACACATTGGGACCGAACAAAAGTGTTTTTAATAAGCGGCGTTTTTATTAACCGTTTGCTTGTTGAACATGTCCATCAGTAACGAAGTAAATCCGGACCTTACCAACTGTATTTAAAAAAACGGCTGTTTTTATTAACCGCGTGTTTTATAAGCGGCGACTACTGTATTGCCTTTCTTACTTACATTCAGCCCTTGAGGCAAAATATTCAAATGTGGTAAGAGTGAGAGAGAGAGAGAGAGAGAGAGAGAGAGAGAGAGAGAGAGAGAGAGACAGAGAGAGAGAGACAGAGAGAGAGAGAGACAGAGAGAGAGAGACAGAGAGAGAGAGAGAGACAGAGAGAGAGACAGAGAGAGACAGAGAGAGACAGAGAGAGAGACAGAGAGAGAGACAGAGAGAGTGAGAGAGAGAGGGGGGGGGGAGGGGAGCTGGGAAAAGGGGAGGAAGGGAAGAGAGAATGAGAGTAAGAGGGTGGGTGGGAGAGAGAGAGAGAGAGAGAGAGAGAGAGAGAGAGAGAGAGAGAGAGAGAGAGAGACAGAGAGAGAGAGAGACAGAGAGAGAGTCAGAGAGAGAGACAGAGAGAGTGAGAGTAGCCATCAGTACTGATCAAAAGATCAGATAAAGGCCTTGCGGCCTAAGACATCTGAGGACATATCTATCTAAATCATTCTCTGTCCTCGCAAATGACGTCACGAATTCTATTCTATTCTATTCTATTCACCCCTCCTTCAAAAATCTCCTCGCAAATGACGTCACGTTATACGACGTCAAATGATCACGTCACAAATTTTGCAAAATGGAGTCTGTTGAATGTTTTCAATGAAACACCAAAATGTAAAAAAGTCACTTTCTTTTCAAACCTCGATTCTGAAAATTTGATAATATTGAATGGGACCTAACTTCCAGTCAGTGTGCAAAATCTCAAGGAAATCCGTCCAGTAGTTTTTGAGATATAGGCCGTGGAGACGGGACAGACAGACAGACAGACAGACACACACACAGACAGACTAATAAAAACCGCTGGCGCTGAACCTCCAGGTTTTGGAGAAGAAAAAAAGAAGATCGGGTTCGAACCCGCAGCCTCCGAGAAAAGAGGAGGAAAAAACGCACACACACACAAACACAAAAAACCAGGTGGGTTCGAACCCACAACCCCTCGAAAAAAAGTTTCAGTGTAGAATCGAACCTGGTCATGCATGACCAAGAGCCCAATGCTCTACCAACTGTGCCATTGTAAACTTGTAGGTATGTGAAGCATTTATAACGACCTTGTCATAAACCCTCGTGGTTCGTATTTTGCACTGTAAATTGTAGAAAAATGGATGATAGCATGAACTGTTTGGTATTTCATACGGATCTAACCCATCAACGTCAATATTCTTTTCGTAGTATCGCATTTTGGCGCCTGCTGGTAGAGGTTCAACATATATCGAAGCGTTTTGCTGAAGTAGGAAAGATAACTCGGTTTGACTCGATGTCATTACGCTGAAATGGTCGTTGTCCCCAACATTTCCGGGTCAGGGATTGATTAAATCATCATATTTTTGTGACACTGAGACCAGACCATCAAAACAATTAGCACTAGGCCTTGAATCAAATCGTCGTACGAGATCTTACGTTGACTGCAAATGTACAACAGTGCCGCGTGATTGTGTCGACATTCAGTTAGTTCGCTGGGCCCCTATTCACAACGGCGATTTATCTTTTTAACACTCGATTTATCCCCTATCCCCGCGTTATCTTGATCGGTTAGATAAGGTACGCTCGTCAGAGGATCCTAGGTTGCGCTTTGCTATCTTTTTTTTTTTTTTTTTGCTTTCTTTGTCGTCTCTTCGATTCTCTTAGATCGTAGATGACGTCATGAGATTACGTCAAAGCGGAACAGGCAGTTGGAATCGTCTGAGTTTAGAGACAAGGGTAGTGAATTAGGCAGTACAGTAGTCGCCGCTTATTAAAAACACATTGGGACCGAACAAAAGTGTTTTTAATAAGCGGCGTTTTTATTAACCGTTTGCTTGTTGAACATGTCCATCAGTAACGAAGTAAATCCGGACCTTACCAACTGTATTTAAAAAACGGCTGTTTTTATTAACCGCGTGTTTTATAAGCGGCGACTACTGTATTGCCTTTCTTACTTACATTCAGCCCTTGAGGCAAAATATTCAAATGTGGTAAGAGTGAGAGAGAGAGAGAGAGAGAGAGAGAGAGAGAGAGAGAGAGAGAGAGAGAGAGAGAGACAGAGACAGAGAGAGAGAGACAGAGAGAGAGACAGAGAGAGAGACAGAGACAGAGAGAGAGACAGAGAGAGACAGAGAGAGACAGAGAGAGAGAGACAGAGAGAGAGACAGAGAGAGAGACAGAGAGAGTGAGAGAGAGAGGGGGGGGGGAGGGGAGCTGGGAAAAGGGGAGGAAGGGAAGAGAGAATGAGAGTAAGAGGGTGGGTGGGAGAGAGAGAGAGAGAGAGAGAGAGAGAGAGAGAGAGAGAGAGAGAGAGCAGAGAGAGAGAGACAGAGAGAGAGAGACAGAGAGAGAGTCAGAGAGAGAGACAGAGAGAGTGAGAGTAGCCATCAGTACTGATCAAAAGATCAGATAAAGGCCTTGCGGCCTAAGACATCTGAGGACATATCTATCTAAATCATTCTCTGTCCTCGCAAATGACGTCACGAATTCTATTCTATTCTATTCTATTCACCCCTCCTTCAAAAATCTCCTCGCAAATGACGTCACGTTATACGACGTCAAATGATCACGTCACAAATTTTGCAAAATGGAGTCTGTTGAATGTTTTCAATGAAACACCAAAATGTAAAAAAGTCACTTTCTTTTCAAACCTCGATTCTGAAAATTTGATAATATTGAATGGGACCTAACTTCCAGTCAGTGTGCAAAATCTCAAGGAAATCCGTCCAGTAGTTTTTGAGATATAGGCCGTGGAGACGGGACAGACAGACAGACACACACACAGACAGATTAATAAAGTCTGTAGGACCTCCAGTAAACCTGGAGGGATAAAATCATTATGCAATAGTGTGTAAATACCCTATAAACCCTACTGGATGTTGCTTTATCATCTGTGCATACTAATGTATCATTCATAAATTATAATGCAAAATCGATGATCCAGGTATTTGAGAGGCAAAATGAAGTAATTCTGTTTACCTATACTCTCTTACAAGTTACATCTTATGCAATATTCCTCAAAGCATTGCAAATGTAGAAACTGAATAGCATCAATATATGTGAACATGAAAACAGTCTGCAGTAAATTTTGTCTCCTACATTCATGATTTGATCATTTGTCTGTAATAAAACTGAAAAATTATACTGATTTTTGTCATTATGTGACACAAGATGGCATTACACACTACACAAACATTTTCAAAAACTTACCTCAAACCAGCAATACTACAAAAGCATCAAGAAAGTTGCTATATACATGAATACCCTTTCATGTATATAAAAAACACTGGTGAAGGTAGGAGGCACATTCACACATACCAGTGTGCCTGATTGCGGCAAGCAGTCTCATCCAAACCAGTAATCCAGTTGCAGGAAACTTGGAAGTACACCCAGTAATATAATTGCATGAAACTTGTGAGTACATGCAGTAATCCAGTTGCAAGGAAATTTAAAGTACAACACAGTAATCCAGTTGCATGAAACTTGAAAGCACACATGTCCACATAGTTCTGCTATCTATAAGAGTTATCTACATGGAGTATTTTGAACAACGGATCAGTCTTGTCGTCGAGCGCGTTGTCTGCCAAGTGCAGGTTGCTCAGTATTCCTTGGAAACGTGTGAGCGACATTGTCTGACCAAAAAACGTGGTGGCATCGACTTCATCTGTGCTCCAATAGTCTGGGATGGACGATTTCACAACAATGCCCATGTCCATGAGGATCACGAGAGCAAGGAATGTTTTCATTTCGTCACAGCTGACAGGCGACCAGCGTAACAATCGCTCAGCGCATACAGGTTTGTTTGCTCCACAAGCAAATCAAAAACTGTATCGTCCAGGAATATATTGAAAAAGTAATTGGCTCAGCGTCAGAGTATCTCCATGAACTGCGCAATTAGCGGCTCGTCAGCTGTTCGCACATTCAGTGTCGCTGAGCTCTGTGTTCAGAATGCTGTTCGCATCCACCTCTCACTATCATTTTCTCCTACCTCAGATCACTCGCAGCTTGAGATATCGGCATTCTTGAGCTAATTACAGCTTGCCTGATTAATTCATCCAAAGTTTCCCCACCATCTTCATCTTCGGCAGCTGAAAGATTAAAATCTTCGAACAGATTTCACGATCTCCACGGACATGTTGACTCGAGCTTCGCCGGACACGTTGACTCGAGCTTCCACTTCGATACGTACCGGAAGTAGTCCATAATTTCTACTCTAAATATAGATTACGGGACCTCACTTTTAAGAAAAAAACCCATTTATTTAGGGCCTTCTATCAGCAAATCATATTTTGATATCTGTTGTTTTTTGGAGTGTATGCTTTAACTAGAGCCTAGAGAACAGCTTGGCATTAATTTTATATTTTTCTGATAAGTGGAAGGGCAAGAACCCACTTTTCGTATGTTTTCTAAAGAACCCACTTGCGCCAAAATACACGCATGTGTGTGTGTGTGTGTGTTTTGTGTGTCTGTTTTGTGTGTTTTGTGTGTGTGTTTTGTGAGTGTTTTGTGTGTATGTGTGCTTTCTCCGAGTTAATTCTGTGTGCGTGCGTGTGTGTGTGTGTGTGTGTGTGTGTGTGTGTGTGTGTGTGTGTGTGTGTGTGTGTGTGAGTATGTGTGTGTGTGTGTGTGTGTGTGTGCGCGCGCGGGCGTGTATTCTCTGAGTTTATTCTTTTTGTGTGTTTGTGTGCATGTGTGTGTGTGGAATGAGACACTCACCTGCAGAATTTTCAGGATGGCCATGCGATGCTCAACAGCCTCTGCGCGGACCATGAGTCGACACAGGTTGAGCACATGATCTTTGTTTCTGAGTCCGTCAAGCGTGGTCATTTGCTCGATCTCTTCCTCCAGCTGCAGGAAGCAAGACATACAGGTGAACGCACCGAGTTCTACAAAATACTGATAGTAGCAATGGAACATTTCAAATTTTTACAAAAGTGATGATTTTCTTTTTTTAATGCCTCTTGAAATTCTCGGTGAAGGAGTGACAATCCATGCAAATAAGATAAACACAATGTTGATATTTTCCTACATCTTAAAATTTCACCATAAAAAATTCAGATTTTAAAAAAATGCTCCCACCCCTCTCAGAATGGTAAATCGACTTGAACACCCAAGATTAAGATCTTAGCAGCTGCCCGTCATACTTGGAGATCAAACTTACAGGAATGATTTTTTACTTTCTTCCATTTCCCTAAGATGAACTCTCACCACCCCCCTACTAAACCACCCCCCATCCCCAAAGAAACCCCTTGACCAACACTTCTTCACCAAGTTTGTTTATCATAATTTCACTTGACAAGCAGGCAGTAAACATGGTAAGTAAACCCATAGCACAAGCATGCATAAATATTCCTCGTCAATACATCAACAAAACCAGAAATCATCTCACAAATCACCAATTCCTCCGCCACGTCCCCATGGCATAATGAGGGAAGTGGGAAAACAGACAGTAAGCAGACTTCTGGAACAAAACACCAGCACAACCTGAGACTTCATTCTCAAACAGTGGCCACAGCGCACCACTGACACAGGCATGTTTCCAACACAACCAAACTTCAACAACTATTTCAAGAGGAAAATGGGATTAAAGAACAACAAAAAACCCAAAAACAAACTGACTTTAAAGTCATGTTGTTATCAAATTGCCTGAACAGATCTTGTCATTCACCTCCTTAGTTCGGCGGCGAGATTTTTTCCTTTTACCAACAGACTGCAAATCACAATGCCTTGGATGCAAACATACTACAGCAAACATACTACAGCAAACATACTACAGCTTACTCCACAGTCTACGCATCTAAAGTAAAACTTGAGTGGACAAACACCCTCAATGAAGGTAGCAAAGCAGAACCAGAAGAAATCCAAGTTCACTAAAGGCCATCGCACATGGTGCATAAGAAACATGCTGTTTCTATTTTATGTGATCTAGATTTTTTCTATTTTTTTTGCACACAGTGAAACTCCTCAAACCTCTCAGCTACATGATAAGCCACACAGCATCATGTATCTCTGTCTGTGACCTCAGTGAACTTGCACCATGGACTCAAAAGAACATCTGCATTAGAATAAGGTAGCAAATTTAAAAACTATTGATGTGTTCTACATAGAGTTTTGATAAATCAACACTATTTTTGGTTATGGTTTCTTTGCATGTGTGTAAGTAATTCTACAAGTACAAACGAGCGTTTTGCAAGCAAACTGAAGGAAAAATGGCAGTCATCTTTGATAATGTGTGGGCACGAGCGAAGGTTGAAGGCAGGGAGCATTCCCATTGGCTAACGAGCAAAATTATTTCACTTGAAATACTGTAAAAACAGAATTAGTCCAAAACCATGAGGTCATTTCAGGGGACTCAAAAGTTCACTGAAATATTTGCTCGTATATGAGGAAACATGCGCTTCATGATCCAAAAACTGTTTCTGTTGCATCATGTGTGATGGCCTTACAAACACCCCTCACAAGCACTCCTACAATCTACAGAAATCCCTCATACTCATAGGAACTTTATGAGCTGTCTTGCCTGAGGAAATTCCTTGCGTACAAAAAGTCCTGGCTTACAGGGATGTTTCTGAGAAAAATTTTGCCCAGGGATAAGTATCTGTGATCAGCCAAAACCAAGCAAAATTCCATTAGCTAAAACAAGATGACTGGTTGACAACCTAGTCCTAGCTAGAACACACAATGCAAGATAAAATTCTTAGTTGTTTGTTTATAATTATTTTAAAATTGGAGTATAAGAAAAAACAAAAAAATTCAAAACTTTCTACTACAAAGTCTTTTGACAGGTGCAACAGGTACAGGGGCTGACATATTGGAGAGACCAGAACAAGTTATTTCTAGCATCCCCAATGCTTCAGCTATACTCTAGCAAGACAGGCACTTGTCATGTAGATTGCAGCTCTTGGTTGAATTTAGTCCATACCCTGCACCAGGCTATTGGTAGTCAATGCTTGCTGGAAGATTGGCAGTCAAATGCTTCCAAAATGACCGAGATAGGTGTACACAATCAAAACCATCAAACAGCATGTAAAATTCATCCAAAATAAGAAAACTACTAGAAGTGGAAGTGAAGATTGGCAAGAATGTGAACACAAACTTCCCCAGAGCAGCTCAAGCATGCAGTGCAGTGCGTTCTATGGAGAGAGACTTGGGAGCAGCCCACAATCAAACGTAAAGCACCTTTCCCTCCAAGGGAATGATTTACAAACTACAGAGCAAGCACCATGAGAGCGCCAGCCTCCACCAAGGAAACCACAACTACTCTTCCATGGTCCGTATCATTAATTCATGCAGGATTTTCTGCTAGCCAGGCCTGACGCTACAACATGTTGTTCATTTCAGTGGCTTAAATTCAATTCTTTGACATTATGATTTGGATAACATTTCTCCTTTTGGTCATTAATTCCAAAACAAGATAACTGATAATTTCCTAAGCTTAATGGATTGTTCCTTGTGCGAAAACTTGACCTTGAACCAAATCTCATTAGGATCCATTTTGAACTTTTTGAGTTATTTTGCCAACTCATTAACGAACCGAGGTTTAAGCATAACCTCCTTGGCAGAATTAACTACCAATAATATCTTTGCATTTCACTCATAGAATCAACAGTGACAACGACTCCAACAACTACTAGTGAAATACCATGGTTATTGTTATCAAACACTACTACTGCTACAAGTATTAATACTACAGCAAAGTTTCCGAAAAAAAAACAAATGAGTGAGAGAGAGAGAGAGACAGAGAGGGGGGGGGGGGGGGGGGGGAGAAAGAGAGGGAGAGAGAGAGACAGACAGACAGACAGACAGACAGACAGACAGACAGACAGACAGACTGACTGATGGATGAACAGATGGATGGTTGCACAGATTAATGAACAGATGGATGGAAAGAAACTTACATCCTCAAAGATGTTACTCTTCTTTTCCACAGTCTTCTCCTTCTTGTTGCGTCTGGCTGGGGTGGAGTGCTTGCTGCCGATGGTGCCTCGGCAATTGCTGGCACTGCAGTAGCACTTCTGTGCCTCTTTCCTGCAAAGGGAGAAGAGTTCAGTGCCCTATATCCTATGCCAGGGTTCACCCAGGCTGCGTTTCAAAACTCCATGACTTTTCAATGACTTTCCCTGTAAGTGAATGTCCATTTCCTTCAACTCAAACATCACTTTCCCTATGTCTGTCTCTGTGTGTATATGTGTGTTAGTGTGTGTGTGTGTTTCTCTCTCTCTCTCTAAACACACACACACACGCACGCACAGGCACATATACATACACACACATATGCACACACACACACACACACACACACACACACACTTTTTAATAAATTGATCTTGTTGTCTTTTTCCAATTGCAATGTAAGAAAATTTTCTAATTTTAGACAAGGATTTCGAGATGTCTACAATGGCAGAGACAATACAACAATAAAGAATAGCAACAAATTTACAAAAAGCTTTTTTCTGTATAAAATGGCTGACAAGTTAGATTAGTGAAATACAAGCTAACTTCTACATTCCTCTCATTTTCAACTCGCACTCAGTGATGGCACTTACCCATAGTACTCAAACTGGTAGTCAAAAGTCAGTTCCTCCATCGGCGCAATCGCTTTCCGCGTGAAGAAACCCACACGCAGTTGGCCGTTGACTGTCCACTGCAAGGAGAGAGCCAGCAAAGACTTCACTAACACTAAGTCTTCCACAAGTTTCCCCACTTAGATGTCACAAGAGACTACAAAGAAAAGGAGCTGCAACTGCCTTTTCCATCTATCTGCTCCGAGGCCTTTGTATTTTCATGCATAGGACGCAATCTGAATGCTTCTATGCATTTCAGTGATGTCCCATTTCCCCCTTCTAATCTACTTCTGTTCCTTGCTTCTTCCAGCTCTGCATCCCTCTCTATATCCCCTCTTTTCTTTGGTATCTCCTCCCCACTATGGTTCACCCTGCTCCTCCTACCTCTCTCCCTCCCCACCACATCTCCCTCCCTCCCTCTCTCCCTCCCCACCTCCCTCCCTCCCCACCTCCCTCCCTCCCTCTCTCCCTCCCCACCCCATCTCCCTCCCTCCCTCCCTCTCTCCCTCCTCACCTCCCTCCCTCCCTCCCCCCCCCATCTCCCTCCCTCCCTCCCTCTCTGCTTTTTTAAAATTGTGACTTTCCATCCATTGTTGGGTGCGCTCAAACCACATGCATTAATCCCATGGTCACTGGGTTGCTCTGATTATCACTCCTACACCACTTCAACTCCCATCCCATGGTCACTGGGTTGCTCTGAATATCACTCCTACACCACTTCAACTCCCATCCCATGGTCACTGGGTTGCTCTGAATATCACTCCTACACCACTTCAACTCCCATCCCATGGTCACTGGGTTGCTCTGATTATCACTCCTACACCACTTCAACTCCCAGGGAAGCATACAGCCACGCTGCAGATGAACACACAAATCTTTTCCTTTTTTTTCATCATTTTTCAGCTCAGAGTTCACAGGTACCCAAATTGCTCCTGGGGGAGGGAGAAGAATGCGATGGAATAATGAATGGATAGTGTTTTACGGCCTATCAGCCTTGTAGGCTATTTAAGGCCATTAAGCACGATAATCACTAGAACAGTTTAGAGTAAACGTAATCCAGTCTCGGTGTCCCTAGTTATTCGCCTCTTACGAATCGCGTAGGGAGACGCTGTGGAGAAGAATGCGAGTAAAGCACCTTGCTCAAGACTCCAACTCACTGATCCATGCAGTTTCAAACACTGCATCCACAAGCTGAAAGTGACCGTTGGTCAAGCATGCAAACCACTCGGCCACAGAGCCCCATACTTGCACCTTTCCACCTGCCTTTTTCCCCACCCTCCCCATACAAGCTGTGGATAACAACAAACCCACCACTTCTCACTAAGTTGATTTGTAAAAGGGCAATAGCTAGGGAAATAGAGACTTTTCTTTACTAAAAAGCTTGTGACTTTTCATAATCAATAACCTTACATAGCCTATAAAGGTAGACACAGAAAACCTTCCATCCATCCATCCATCATCTATCTCCTCTGCACCCACCTTTTGTGTTTCGCAGTTGGGGTCACAGCTGTGGTTGATGTAGCGAGAGGGGTTGCCCTTGCTGGTGGCATCGATGACCTCATCCCCGCTAAGTGCCATGAAGTAATAGTGTTCCTGGCCCTGCTTTGCGTACACTTTGCTGCGCGACTTGAACTCCCGGTAATCCAGGATTTCTCCTACATACTCCATGATGAACACACCACTGAAACCACACACCAGAAGATATATTGCAGGTGTAATAATAATGATAACAATGTGTGTGTGTGTGTGTGTGTGTGTGTGTGTGAGAGAGAGAGAGAGAGAGAGAGAGAGAGAGAGAGAGAGAGAGAGAGAGAGAGAGAGAGAGAGAGAGAGGGGGGGGGGGGGGGGGGGGGGGAGAGTGCATAATTATATGCATGTGTGCAAGTGAACATGCATGCATGTTTTGTTTATTTCTGAAGGTGTTGTATGGCTGGCTTTAGTTTTTCTTTTGTCATTTTGTTTTCTTTTACACTGGTCTCCTACAGAAGTACAGGTCAAAAAGCCAAAGATTACCCACACAGGTTTTTACTTCGACATTAGCAAAGTATGGACACAGCAAAGCTCATACTTTACCCACACAAGCATACCCTCCAGATGACCACAAACAAGGGAAGAAGAAGAAGAAGAAGAAGAAGAAGAAGAAGAAGAAGAAGAAGAAGAAGAAGAAGAAGAAGAGGAGGAGGAGGAGGAGGAGGAGGAGGAGGAGGAGGAGGAGGAGGAGGAGGAGGAGGAGGAGGAGGAGGAGGAGGAGGAGGAGGAGGAGGAGGAGGAGGAGGAGGAGGAGGAGGAGGAGGAGGAGGAGGAGGAGGAGGAGGAGGAGGAGGAGGAGGAGGAGGAGGAGGAAGAAGAAGAAGAAGAAGAAGAAGAAGAAGAAGAAGAAGAAGAAGAAGAAGAAATATATATTGATATACTCACGACTCCAGTTTCTCATTACTTCGAAGTCCCCATCCCTTCCAGGATGTGTGGAAAATCTCCACATTGGCAAACTGCCTCTGTTGGCACACAAAACACACACATGAGCACACAAAACACACACACGAGCACACAAAACACACACATGAGCACACAAAACACACACATGAGCACAAACTCTACCTCCATTTTCATTCTCATCAAATCTTCATAACTTTTCACAAAATCCATATATTCCTATCATGAGAGCTAACTAGTTATTCATATGCTAAACTTTTACTTCTAAATTTAATACGAAGACTGTTAATTAGGCTGAAATGGTCGTTGTCGGAAACATTTCCGGACACTGTACCCCAGTTTTGACATCTCGGCCTTACAGTCACGTGACTCACACGCCCGGGGAGTTATGCTAAGATCCGGCCGCGTTAATGTATCTGCATTTTGTGACAAACGTCTTGCTCGGCGATGCTGTACTCCATGCACCTTAACGGTTCGCGTGATTCGGGTGTAATCTTAAGCTAAATGACGTTTATATAAATGTCCGTTCTCACGAGAAATGCAGAGATTTGAAACTGGGGTACAGTGTCCGGAAATGTTTCCGACAACGACCATTTCAGCGTTAATTAGGGAAACAGACAGTTCTCTAAACAATCACTGCTACATTATCCTACAAATTACATTGCTGAGCAGTCTTACTTGCATGTAAAATCAGCAAAAAGCAGTTTTTCCTGGAGTTGTCTCCCTTGGTACAGGGATTGATGATTCGAATCTATACATAAAAATGCACATATATATGAGTTGTGGGGAAAGTTCTCACTGTTTTTGGATATTTCTGGATACTTTTTTCTGGAATGTTCTGGGACTTTCTTTGGGACTACATAAAGATACCTTTATTTGGAGCTATGCTATACTGTTCAGTCATCATCAGCTCACTTTTATGATAGCATCATTGAAGACTGTAAGGATTATCGGCACAGCTGTTGGCATTACGACTTCCTCATTGACCTTGGTGCCAAGCATTCAGCCACTATGTCCTCTCTGAGTTTACTGCACGGGATTGTTTCAAGGAGTTCAAGCAGGGCAACACCAACATCAATGAAAAGCCATGCTGTTTGTTTGGTTTGGTTTTGTATAAGATACAAAACCAGATAACATCAGGGTCAGAGACCGGGCACCTCTGCTAGTCTTTCAAAGAATCCCTACCTCGTTCCTCATTCTGAGCCAAACATCCTGCTGGGGACAGCCAGAAAGGGAAAAAATTGGACTTCAGGCAAGGACCAAACCCATAACCTTCCAGTGGATGTCACTGCTCTAGCCAGGACCTTGACAACTTTAGTCTGCACAGCTAATTATAGATGTCATTCATTTTCTATGTCTTTAATTTTTACTGTCAGACGTTTTTTAAATCATCACTTTCAGTCATACATGCCTGTTTACTCCTGATCTAAAAACTGCAAATAAAAAAATCACAGATACACCTCACTTCATTCTGAAGTATCATCTTTCCACCCTTCATCCCTGTCACAGATCCTACAATACCTGTGTGTCATGACACTGTGTTTCAGCCAACTTCAGATCCTTCTAACACCACGAACTTTATTTCCACATGGCGGTCAGCTCCTGACAGTTCTGAAGCCAAGTCATAAGATCACCAGCTAAAAAGCTGTCAGTGTTGATGGAGCTATGGCAATATGCAACAGGTTCCCTTGTTCAGCGACACACTAGTAACCTGTACTTGGAGAAACAAGGGCAAAGAGAAGACAGAGGCAAACAGCGCTGTACTTACCTTCTGGAACCTCTTGTTGGTACAGTAGTCGCCACAAGGACATCGAGAGCCACTGAAATACACAGAGACAACAATGTTCACATTGGAAGAAATGGGGGAAGGGGAGGGGGAGGGGGGGGGGGGGGGGGAGGGGGAGAGGCAGAGACAGACACAAGGTCAGAGACAAAGACAATGACACAGAGACAGATAAATAATGGACTCAGCCATGATTGCGAAACACTGACAACTGCCAGTTAAACAATGACACAATGACACTAACAACGACCAAATGGTAAATGACACAATGACACTAACAAAGACCAGATAGACAATGACAAAGACAATGACACTAACAACTGCCAGAAGAACAATGACACAATGACACTAACAATGGCCAGATGGACAATGACACAGACAATGACATTGACAACTGCCAGAAAGACAGTGACACAATGACATTGACAGTGGCCAGATGGACAATGACACAATGACACTGACAACTGCCTGATGGTAAATGACATAATGACACTGACAATGGCCAGATGGACAATGACATAATGACACTAACAAAGGCCGGATGGACAATGACATGACACTGACAACAGCCAGATGGACAATGACAAAGACAATGACAATGGCCACATGGACAATGACATTATGACACTGACCACAGCCAGATGGACAACAACATTATGACACTGATGATGGCCAGATGGACAATGACACAATTACATTGACAACAGCCAGATGGTCAATGACACAGACAGTGACACTCATAAAGGCCAGAAAGACAATTACACAGACACAAGCAGACACAGACATAATGTAACAAGAAGGGCAAAGCCCATACGACTCACATGCTTGACCTTGACCTTTACATGACCTTGACCTTCAGGTGACCTTCAAGGTCAAGGTCAAACAACTAAACCTAGCAATGACATCATATACTAAGAACTGCTTTACACATTTTTCCTACCAAAATACATGTGCCTTGACCCAAGGTCAAGGTCATCCAAGGTCATGCAACACAAAGCTGTTAATTCAAGACATAGGAAGCACAATGGTGCTTATTGGCACTTTCTACCATGAGATATGGTCACTTTTAGTGGTTCACTACCCCATTTTGGTCACATTTCATAAGGGTCAAAGTGACCTTGACCTTGATGATATGTGACCAAATGTGTATTATGATGAAAATATAACATGTGTACTACAATGGTATGAAGTTTGGAAGAGTTATCTTCCATAGTTCAGGGTCAAGGTCACTTCAAAATATGTATACAATCCAACTTTAAAGACCTCCTGTGACCTTGACCTTGAAGCAAGGTCAATCAAATTGGCATCAAAAGATAGGGCTTACTTTGCCCTATATACCATATATAGGTCATGTATCCAATCTCAATAACGTGGGAGAAAATTGGGAAAATGTGAAAAATGGCTGTTTTTTAGACAACATTTATGGCCCCTGCAACCTTGACCTTGAAGCAAGGTCAAGTCACTATGTATTTTGTTGTACACCTTGTCATCCTACACCATCATGCCAAATTGGGTGTTGATAGACTTAATAGTCTCCGAGAAAAATCCAACGTTAAAGTTTTTTACAGACGCCCGGACGCCTGGACGGACGAAAAGGGTGAGTACATAGACTCACTTTTGCTTCGCATGTGAGTTGAAAATGCAGCGAAAAACATCATTATTGCCAGAAATCAATTCACCATTGGACTGGCAGTCCCATAAATACATCTTTGCATGACACTGAGGAAGTGCAGTGAAACATTTGGACATCAAATCATGAACCCTCGGTCATTTGCCAGGTCAAACAGGTGGCATTCAATATTCTGAACTGAGAATGAAAAAAATAATGGTGTCGGCCATCCCGGCTCATTACAAATCATAATGAACCCAACTGGGTCACTCTGGAACTCATGTACAGTACATCAGAGCTGGTCACTAGTAATGGGAAATAGGCTGCAAGTAGACTAGGCTCTCTTAGGGTCCTGTAAATGTTTCATTCCCCAGTCCTGTAAGGATTATGCAATTGCAGAAAAAATCAGTCATGTAACAGCCACAAGGGGTGGGCGGTATGGGTGGTACAGGATTGAGCAGGTTGGGCGGCAATGGGTGGTACAGGATTAAGCAGGGTGGGTGGTAATGGGCGGTACAGGATTGAGCAGGGTGGGCGGTAATGGGCGGTACAGGATTGAGCAGGGTGGGCGGCATTGGGCGGTACAGGATTGAGCAGGGCTGGTGGATATGGGCGGTACAGGATTGAGCAGGGTAGGCGGCTATGGGCGGTACAGGATTGAGCAGGGTAGGCGGCTATGGGCGGTACAGGATTGAGCAGGGTAGGCGGCTATGGGCGGTACAGGATTGAGCAGGGTGGGCGGTAATGGGTGGTACAGGATTGAGCAGGGTGGGCGGTAATGGGCGGTACAGGATTGAGCAGGGCTGGTGGATATGGGCGGTACAGGATTGAGCAGGGTTTGTGGCAATGAGCGGTACAGGATTGAGCAGGGTGGGCGGCAACGGGCGGTACAGGATTGAGCAGGGTGGGCGGCTATGGGCGGTACAGGATTGAACAGGGTGGGCGGCTATGGGTGGTACAGGTTTGAGCAGGGTGGGCGGCTATGAGCGGTACAGGAGCTTAAGAGTTAATCAACAAGGCCCTCACCATTCAATGAAGAGCATTCTGTTGAGGCAGTCCTCTCCACAGGCTGCCACCCCTCTCTCCCGCTCCTCCCGACTGATGGTGCAGTCACACACCATGCGCTTCATCTGCTTGGCCACGTGTCTGCAATCCAAGGGCAACAGGCATGTGAACTCAAGGCCTACAATTGATATATCGTGCCCCATACTACCTCTCTCCATTCCTTGCTGTCTTTCCCACCATGTCCTACCAATGCTGTCTTTCCCACCGTGTCCTACCAATGCTGTCTTTCCCACCATGTCCTACCAATGCTGTCTTTCCCACCATGTCCTACCAATGCTGTCTTTCCCACCATGTCCTACCAATGCTGTCTTTCCCACCATGTCCTACCAATGCTGTCTTTCCCACCATGTCCTACCAATGCTGTCTTTCCCACCATGTCCTACCAATGCTGTCTTTCCCACCATGTCCTACCAATGCTGTCTTTCCCACCATGTCCTACCAATGCTGTCTTTCCCACCATGTCCTACCAATGCTGTCTTTCCCACCATGTCCTACCAATGCTGCCTTTTCCACCATGTCCTACCAATGCTGTCTTTCCCACCATGTCCTACCAATGCTGTCTTTCCCACCATGTCCTACCAATGCTGTCTTTCCCACCATGTCCTATCAATGCTGTCTTTCCCACCATGTCCTACCAATGCTGTCTTTCCCACCATGTCCTACCAATACTGTCTTTCCCACCATGTCCTACCAATGCTGTCTTTGCCACCATGTCCTACCAATGCTGTCTTTGCCACCATGTCCTACCAATGCTGTCTTTCCCACCATGTCCTACCAATGCTGTATTTGCCACCATGTCCTACCAATGCTGTCTTTGCCACCATGTCCTACCAATCAACTGTTCTCCAGCTGCTGCCTCACATTTGTCCCTTCTCAGTTTCATTGGAGTAAACACTTTGTGGTGGAGTGTTAACTGGCCATGGAGACCTGGGTGTGACCATGTTGCTGTGACTAGCCATGAAGACCTAGGTGTGACCAAGTTAATGCTGTGACTGGCCATGGAGATCTGGGTGTGACCATGTTGCTGTGACTGGCCATGGAGACCTGGGTGTGACCAAGTTGTTGCTGTGACTAGCCATGAAGACTTGGGTGTGACCAAGTTGTTGCTGTGACTGGCCATGGAGACCTGGGTGTGACCATGTTGCTGTGACTGGCCATGGAGACCTGGGTGTGACCATGTTGCTGTGACTGGCCATGGAGACCTGGGTGTGACCATGTTGCTGTGACTGGCCATGGAGACCTGGGTGTGACCATGTTGCTGTGACTGGCCATGGAGACCTGGGTGTGACCATGTTGCTGTGACTGGCCATGGAGACCTGGGTGTGACCATGTTGCTGTGCCTGGCCATGGAGACCTGGGTGTGACCTAGTTGCTGTGACTGGCCATGGAGATCTGGGTGTGACCATGTTGCTGTGACTGGCCATGGAGACCTGGGTGTGACCAAGTTGTTGCTGTGACTAGCCATGAAGACTTGGGTGTGACCAAGTTGTTGCTGTGACTGGCCATGGAGACCTGGGTGTGACCATGTTGCTGTGACTGGCCATGGAGACCTGGGTGTGACCATGTTGCAGTGACTGGCCATGGACACCTGGGTGTGACCATGTTGCTGTGACTGGCCATGGAGACCTGGGTGTGACCATGTTGCTGTGACTGGCCATGGAGACCTGGGTGTGACCATGTTGCTGTGACTGGCCATGGAGACCTGGTTGTGACCATGTTGCTGTGACTGTTCATGAAGACCTAGGTGTGACAAGTTATTGCTGTGACTGGCCATAGATCTGGGTGCGACAAAGTTGTTGCTGTGACTGGCCATGGAGACCTGGGTTAAGGTTGTGAATGGCCAGGTGACTCCAAATGTAAGCACCAAGTCTTTGTCTGTGTTTTGAATGAATTATATTGTCTTGGATATTTGTCATTGCGATTTTATTCTACACTATGGGGGAAAGGAGTGATGTTTTTTTTTATGGATTCATTGAGTGCTTGCGTGAGTGAAAGTAAGTGGAGAAATACAGATTTATATCTTTCTGTTTTGTCCTAGTAAACTGTTGCAGTCAGGAAAACTGAACTTCATCAGTTGCATTTCGTATTTGTGTTTATAAAGAAAACGAGAATCATTACAATGGTGACCCCGACCAGCGCAAGACTCACCTCTCTGTCAAGTGGATGTTCTCCTCAATCATCTCGCAGAAAGGGGGTGCAACGGGCTCTGGCTCCTCTTGTGCCTTTGTTTCCTCGATGGGCAAATCTTCTGACTTGTCCTCCTGCTTCACCTCCACCAATCCCATGGCATCCTTGCTATCCCCTTCCCCAGAATGCCCCATCTCCACAAAATAGTCCACAGGGGCTGCGTTGTCAAACTCGGCACTCTGCAGTGGTGGGGCAGAGGGTGGGGGAAAGGGTATGGTGGCATCAGCAGCGCTGTAACTGGAACAGTTGTTCTCGTCCAACAAATTCACCTGGGGAGCCTGAGGCAGAGGTACAAAGTCTTCGATGCTGCCTTGGAAGAATTCGGCCTCGCTGGCCCTCCGCCATCGGGACTTGACCTTCATGGGTTGGACTGTGGGAGAGGTGCAGCTGAGGGAGTGGGGGCTGCTGGAGTCGGTGGAGTGGGGAGGGGTGGATGGGGGGAGGGCTCCCAACTCGGCTCTGTCCAGCTCCGAGGAAGTCTGGGATGCCTCAGCAGAGAGTGTGGAGTCTCTGCTGTCCCGACTGTCCTCGGGGAAGTCTGACTCTCGCTCCTGGATCCTCACAGTCCTCCTCCGCGCCCTCAGCTCCCGCTCCGACATTTCCCTCCACTCCTCCTGCCTTTCTTCCTCCGTCCTCCCCTCGTCCTCTGGCGTCTCTTCCTCCTTGATCGTGTTCCTTTCAACAGCTGCTTCCTCACCCGATTTCTCCTCCTCCTTCTCTCCTTCTGTTTCTCTCTTCTCCCTCTCCTCTCGTTCCCGCTTCTCTCTCTCCTCCCTCTCCCTCTGCTCTAGTCTTCCACTGCGTCGGCGCGTCACCCTTCCCTCTGTGTCTCCATCCTGTGAGCTTCTGCATCGACCTCGTCTCTTGGGTGTTGTGGTTTCACCGCCTCCCTTGCGCTCACTGCTGCGATCCGACTCACTGTCACCGCTGCCCGTGACGTTGCTGGTGTCATTGGAGCTGCTGTCCTGCCGAGTGTAGGGAGCTCCAGGAGTACCCACTGCTGAGCTTCCTCCACTGGAGCTGAGAGCGCTGCTCGACACTTGAGAGCCGGACAGTCCCAAAGTTGAGGAGCTGAATTCTCTTGAAGACTCGCACTCTTCTGCGGCACTGATACTCACAGTGGAAGTTACAGGCACTGAGCTGCCCAAGTCGGCAACTGATGCATCAGTCTTGGATACGGAGGCAGGCGAGCTGAAGGGATGAGTGGATGAAGTGACGGAGGAAGATATGCTAGGGGACTGGTACTTGTTTTCAGTAGCTGCAGGAAACAACAAACAAGAAATGAATCATGACGGCAAACAATTTGTAAAAATCAGACATTTCAGGAGCTTGCAATATGGTTTGAAAAAGAAAAGCATAAAAATTAGGCTAAGTCACATTGCCAATAACAGTGAAAGATGGGTGTCATTGTCATCATCATTATCACTACTTCCACCACCATCACCTCCATCGTCGTCATCATCATCACTCCTCCTTTTTTACCATCATCACCACTACCTACCACTATTGCCAGGGGTTCTTCCATCCTTGTCAAAGACCTCAAAGAGAGCACGCCGGTTGAGCTTGGAGGGGGAGGAGTTGGGGGGGGAGGTTGGAGGGACGGAAGAGCTGGGGGATTTCCGGGCACTGGGTACCAGAATCTGTGGCTTGGAACCAAAGACCCAGCCGTCCATCTTGGCTGGGGAAGCCACAGGTCTTTCCTCCTCTTCGTAGTCCATCTCATTGCTGATGACGTATGTCTTTGGACCCTTCTGTGGAGAGAGGGCAAATCCAAGGTGTTTGGTGGAGGTTTTCAGACAGGACGATTTGCTCGGAAATGGAATTCATCTTCGTGACACTGCTCTTTCAACAGCGTGACATACAGAGTGGTGTAAAATGCTTTTTCCTATGAGAGTGAGAACTTCTTGGAAACGTGTAGGGACAGCAATACCTCTTGTAGAAATGTTGATCCACTCAAGCAAACAGGTTGATCTGAAAGTTGGGGGGGAAAACGCAACATTCCATTTTTAATTTTGAGCCTAAACCTATGTGACATGTATATATAATAATTCACAATGACATGCATTCAATGACTTTTTTCTTTTTTGGGTCAGTTTTTGAAAAAGTTACAAGCCTGATGTGATTTGTAACTTGTCTTCATCAAGCCTGGAAAGGTTATCAGCTGGCATCTGGCAGTGAATGGCTAAAGGTAGGATAAAAAATGCAAAGAATAAATATTTTAAAACCCACTATCATCAAACCTACCAAAAGTGAACCAGAAATGTTTTTATATGGTCCGACTCAGACCAGTCATTCACTTGATGTTGCCCCCCTGTGAAGTGGTCACTTTATTTACATGGACTCTTATCTTGTAAAATTTTGTTTCATGAAGATATATTTGCATGGCCCTAATAATATCATCAACACATTCAACCATAACAGAAATTTGTAAACCATTAAACATTTCCAGCTTATGTCTCCTCCAGGAGAAATTATCCAAGTGTGCAACAGAACAAATCAGCAACAAGCAACAATAAACTTGCTACATCACTGCCACTGATGGAAGCGTGCACTCTACTCTACCAAGGAAACGTCAAGCAACACTCCAAAGCAGCATGCAGTCTCTACTGAAACGCTGCTTAGCAGTCTCTACTGAAACGCTACTTAGCAGTCTCTACTGAAACGCTACTTAGCAGTCTCTACTGAAATGTTAATTAACTCTCGGAGTCTCACAGTCCGAAAATTCAGACAGCAACGGTGGAGTGCCACAGTTCAAATGTTCAGCCACTGGGCTCCAGTTCTGTGCTATAAACTTTCACTGATCTCACTCTATTGGTTTGAGCATCCATCAATGGGTGGAAAGAGCACCTTTAACTCTATTGGTTAGAGCCGATTTCTATCAACCAATGGGAGCACAGCACTCATCAGTGCCAGTCTGCCACCAATGCCAGAGCGCTGGGAGTGTGCACGATGTCAAGTAACCTACACTCCATCCTTCCTGCCGTTCCCATGCTGCCCCTTACTTCGCCCTAAGCATATGGTCTGCCCCAGGTGATCATTTCACTAATTTAGACCAAAATGAATGAATGAATGAACAAATGAATGAATGAATTGTTACAGCCTATCAGCCTTATGTAAGGCCATCCATCAAGAAAATCAACAATCTGCTCAAGAAGATCACTTTACTAGTTTTAGACCAATGAGTCTGCATGAATGAAAGGAGTGTTACAGCCTATGTAAGTATGCAAGGACATCCATCAGGAAATCACTCTGACCAGCTGGAGTAAGACAAAGTCAGGTATGTTTTCCTAATCATTCACCTTTTAAATGTAGCAATCTATAGGCTGATGTGGTGGGTCAATTCTTACCCCCATCCCACAGGGGGTACAATAAGTCTGAGGAGGGGGTAAGGCTGGTAGGTAACTGCCATCTAAGTGGCTATGGGAAAGTCAGCAAGAGATAAATAGAGGTGTCAAAGGCCATTCTGTGTTAACAGAAACACTCCAAGACTGATATTGTCACATTAATCACTGGCTTTCATACTCCACAAAAATCATTTTGCTTAAGTTGGAGGAGTGAGGAATATGAGTTGAAGTTATTACTTCCAAACCAAATGCTGACAATTCTGAATACTATGGCTTTGTCTCATGAAATTTTCAATCCGATATGATTTCACTTCCTACAAACATGCAAAGGCTTTTTTCCCCACTAGTTGTGCTATAGCGATTTCAAATCACATAGTGAAAAAGAATGGTGGGCAACAACGCAATTTGGGATGTAACTGATTAAACTGGGGTTTTCAACTTTCAGCACTTACAAACTCTATCCTTCCACTCCCTATCCCCCCAAACCTCCCTACCCCCCCAAACCTCCCTACCCCCCAAACCATCCTACCCCACCCAAACCTCGCTATCTCCCCAAACCTCCCTATCCCCCCAAACCTCCCTATCCCCCCAAACCTCCCTACTCCCCCAAACCTCCCTACCCCCCCCAAACCTCCCTATCCCCCCAAACCTCCCTACCCCCCCAAACCTCCCTACCCCCCCAAACCTCCCTACCCCCCCAAACCTCCCTACCCCCCCAAACCTCCCTACCCCCCCAAACCTCCCTACCCCCCCACACCTCCCTACCCCCCACTCCTCCCTACCCCCCAAACCTCCCTACCCCCCCAAACCTCCCTACCCCCCCAAACCTCCCTACCCCCCCAAACCTCCCTATCCCCCCAAACCTCCCTACCCCCCCAAACCTCCCTATCCCCCCAAACCTCCCCCCCCCCAAACCTCCCTACCCCCCCCCCAAACCTCCCTACCCCCCCCCCCCCCCCAAACCTCCCTACCCCCCAAAAAACAAAAACACACAAGCAGCTAAAAAACGGAAAAGCCACAAAAGCATGCCATCAACAGAACTCAAGTGTGACAAACATGACGGCAACACATTTGTTGTCAGTGATGATTGCTCCGCAGTGACCTTCAGTCCACACTTCATTAACGACATGATTTGACACACAACTTGGAGGGGAGATGCCAGTGGTGTCGTTCTCAATAGCCACCATACAAAGCACACACCATCTTGATTCAGTGGACTAAAGATGAAGCCTACATTTCTTTAAATTCTCATTTTCAAGAGGAGATTGGGTTTAACAGTTTCTGTGCATATGTGCTGTCATCACTCTAAACAGAATGGTGTGGATTCAACAACAGTGATAAATGGAAAGAAAAGTTAGCCAAGAAGTTATTGCACAAAGCAGAATTACACAAAAATCAAAGAACATTAGATGAACCTGAAATGCACTGCATTTTTTCCCCCAATCGAACCCAAACTCTTCCCTGCCTAGATGTAATCAGCACATTTCCAGTCTGGCCTGGCATTTATAAACAACATCCCATAATGCCACACTCCACCTGAACTATCTATCCCAGATCTCCCCCTGGACACCCGGCAAAGGTGTGGGTTTTCTCTCCAGTTTACATACTGAAACTCACTGTTCTAAATTTAGCAATCATGTGGGGAAACATCTGGGCCCGTATTCACAACGGCGATTTATCGGCGATTTATTTTAACTCCGATTTATCTCTAAACTCAGACGATTCCAACTGCCTGTTCCGCTCTCCCTTGGCTGGAAACCAGTATATATAGCAAAGCGCAACCTAGGATCCTCTGACGAGCGTACCTTATCTAACCGATCAAGATAACGCGGGGCTAGGGGATAAATCGAGTGTTAAAAAGATAAATTGCCGTTGTGAATACGGGCCCAGGGGTGTGTTGCTTAACTTCCTAGTTGGCAAATAATTTGTCAAAAGCCAGCCACGGCAAGGCAAGGCAAGGCAAGCAGGGGCAAGACCTCAAGGAAACAGCCAATCATCAATTGGCAAGGTGGAAGTCCAAGAGAACATGGCTGCATCCACGAGGGAGAGCGGGTGAAGAGCTTGCTGTCTGACAAAGTAACTGACGATACAGACATCACAGCAGTTTTTTCACTTGACTGAATATGCCATGGCGGAATCTCGAATGGCGTGGGAACTTTGTCAAAGAAAAGAAAGCAACCCAGATGCATGTGTAGACAATGTTGTCAATTTCTTATCAATTCCAGGAACATAGTTCAGAGAGTGTACATGTTTGGTGCATTGACACTCCTTCCTGTGCAATATGAAAATTTATTTTTCAAAATTTGTCCAGTATTGATATATTTACATACTCCTCAGAATATACAAATGAACGTTGGAAAAGCAAATACTTCCTTGTACACACATTTTTCCATGCTCAGTGACACACTCATTACAGGCACTGCTGCTGCAAACAGCAACCCAGTTGGCATGGCCTCTGCCATTTTGAATGTTCCCATGAACCACAGCTAAGTACCTCCAAAGCCTCCATGGCAAAGCTTGCATCTCTTAGCGAGCAAGGAGCTTTGGGAAACGCACTTGCCTCATCCTTTCTTTGGGTTCCTTGCCAATCCTTGCAACTTATTAGCATAAGCAACACACTGTGGGCAACATTTCCCTGAGGATGTCACATGACTGCTCAAAGAAAGAAAAAAAGAGACGAGTCTGAGGGAGAAGATGTGAGAAGAAACAGATAAAGCGTGGTTGACAGCTATCTCCGACAGGAAATGGCAGCGAGGAGCAGAGATAGGTAGTGCGGAACTTGATTCATTAAAATCTTTCTCCACGTATGAAGATGTAAGCAGTGTTTAAAAGTTTAAAAGGATGGATCTCGATGTGCTGTATTTCATCATTTGCTTCAGCAGCTGCTCACAGGACGGCTGTCCTGTCCACGTGCAAAGAGGAGAGATTTCTAGAATTAAATCCTCACAACAAGAAGAAGTTCAGCTCTCACCGTTTTTTCATCATTGTCTTCAAGTTTGTCCTTGCCATGTGGAGTCTAAAAAAATAAGGTTGCACATTGCATGTGAATAGTGTCACCATCTGTGTACACGAAGAAGAGGTATACAATTAATGCACATATCTAACAAGTCCTCTGGCCTTACAACACGTGCCGTGGGGATAAAGTCAAGCTGATTATTTAATTGTATAACATCAGGTCACCGCATCATTCATAAATCAAATGCTACTTTTTTAATGAGGCAGGAGTCTATAACTGTATATCAATCAAAGCATGATAGTTTGATATTCAATAATAAACTCCTGGTCAAAATGTTCTGATAGCGACTGTGTTACTCTCTGCAGTGCATGTTTTTTTCATTAGGTTGTATTGTTTCTAAGTCATCGTTACACAGAATATATGATTTGCCTACGGTAATACTGTGTGCACACATTCAATAATCAGTGGTATTGATTGACATTTGTATTCACATCCCTCGCTATCATTCAAATCTTCAAAACCAAAGTTGTCGCTTTGACCTCATTTTCCCCTGCAGATGTACAAGTTTTGCATGCGTCCACATGCATATATATACATGCTTGTGCATGTGCATGCATGTATGGGTGTGCATGTAACCTATACACGTGTGCTTGAGCTTGCATGTGCTTCAATAGACACAGATGAGCCACTTGGAATCCTGACCAGATTTGGGCAACATATCTCTCCATGGAGAAACTGTTTCAGAGCGCGTGGCAAGAGCAAAACACAACTGTGCTTGCCACTGACTGTCAACTACAACATTTCCAAGGCAAAGCCAGTGAACAACTCAGCCTTACCCTGCTAGTGCTAGGTGCAGCATATACTGTGAGGTCAAAAGTGGCCCAATCTGCTAGCTTTGCTTCTTTGGCGTTGCCAACAACAATTAGGCATTGTAATTTCTCAGCACAAGGACACGGGTTTGGTCTTATTTCACTTTTGAGTGCTTCTCGTAAAGGTTTTGTAGTATTTTATTCAGAAGTTAGAAGGGTATATGCAAAAAAAACAAAAAAAAACAGGTGTCTTGTCCTTTGATTTAAATTTGGATTTGTTTGTTTGTTTGTTTTTAGCAGTGCCAATGGCCCAAACAGTTGCATATTGTCACACCAGGATAGACTTGCACACTGCTCCTTGAGACACATGAGGATATATCAAGGTCTTCAAATGTATAATTCAAAAACTTTTTTTTATTTCTCAGAAAATCATGCAATTTCAAGGACTCCATATCAAAATTTAGCAATGAAATGTCTTCACAGATTTCCTACTTACGATGAAAATTAATTTTCCAGCAAAAATAGTACATTTTCAAGCAGATTTCACTGTATCTTAGGTGATAAGTAATCCTCAAATCATGCAAAAATAATCACAGTGATGTCCCTCTTGCATTCAATAGTGCAGTCAGATGCCCTGATTAGAGTTTCTCAGAAATAAATTCATTTGCCTCTGTATACATGGAAAACGACAGAACTGCAGTGTTGCTTCAGTCACAGAATCATCACAATCCCCCATACCCATCTAGCAGATCCTCCCAACTTACAGTTGGAAGCTGTGAAAGATCAAATTACTTTCTAGGCTGGCCAAAGTGACTGGATGCTTTATGGCTGTCTTGGGCACCTCTGGGCACTTAGAAGGCAAGAGGGTGAAATGGGCTGGACACAAGAAACCAAACAGTTTGAGTGTCAATTACTTAAATATGTCAGTATACATTTTTTCCCCAGGCAATTTAGCCTCATGCATCAACTCAATGAAAATCACCCAGACATTGGATATACATTGAGAGCTTTGAAGACAGTGAATTCTTAATCTCTTCCAATGAAGGAGGACAAGCAGAGTTGCTCAATAATCTTGGTGATTCTTGTGCTATCATTTTATGTGGAAATGACGAGCGGATCAGCACAATCAAGGGACGCACACTCAACAAAGGCTACTGCAGCTTGCCACTTCAGAACATGCCAAGTCACCCCTGCTTTGCATTCAGGAGACAAAAATGCCTACAGCATGCAAGCAGTATGGCAAAACAGCTACAAGCAATAACATACACCTACCTTCTTCAAGCAGATGTGCTCTATGGCTGTGGAGTCAAGCTCCACTTGCACAAAGGCCGGCTTCTCTGGTGACTGTTCTCTGGTTGCCGCGGACTCCAGGTGGCTGGACACGGGCATTTCGGCCGGCCTAGCTGGCCGAGTGGACAAAGCCTCCTGCACCGAGGAAGCCACCACGGCGGACCTCCTACCGTCCTGGCTCTCCACACCCGGCTCCAGTCGTTGCCTCTTTGCCAAGTGAGGGGAATCTTGCCGCTGGTTCAGACTCTTGGGGAATGTCTGTGGATGCCTGGTCATGCCTCCAGGAGGGTAGGGAACCTGGAGCGGGAGTTTCGTCCCTGCTGGCAGTGAAGACATTGACAATGTTGATGATGACACGATGCTGGAAGGAGGCACTTGAGATGGCTGCATGGGGGCCTGGACGGGAGGAACAGGCATCTGGGGAATGTGTCTGGCGAAGGATGAGGGGACAGCGCTAGCAAACTGAGGAGGGGTGCCCAGTCTTTGGTGCAAACCCCCAGGGATGGGAGTGTGCATCGGGCCAGGGGCGGAGAGAGGAAGGTGTGCAACTCCCTGCATCGGGGGACGCACTGGCGGCACTCCCGTGAGCAAGGAAGTAGGAGGTGGTACTGGCAGCAGATGGGGCAGCCGCGGAGGTATTCCGCCTCGTGGCACCACCCCAGGCAACTGTGGTGGGGGAGGGGGGACACCCACTGGCACAGATGCCGTCTCTCTCAGGTGGCCCGGTCTGGGAGGCTGGCCCAAGAGTGGGGACTGCCTAGGGAACCCAGGTGGACACATCAGGGGTGGCGGGACCCCGACAAGACTGGGTCCAGCCCCCGTGGAGGCAGGCAGGCAGCCCAGCTGCTGAGTGGGGTGACCCTGCGGGCGGCCTGGGACAGGAATGCTGACAGGGACACCCCCGGGCACCGCCACTCCTCCCTGCACTAGAGAGCCTACATCCTGAGGCCAGGCCTGGATGGCGCCAAACTGGGAGTAGGCGTTTCCCAGTGGTTGAGGGGCTCCAGGTAGACCTTGCTGCTGCTGCAGCTGCTGCTGATGCAGCTGCTGCTGCTGCTGCTGCTGCTGCTGCAGCCAAGCATACTCGTGCCATGTTGCCATGTGAGACGGCTCATCCCGCAAGGTGGCAAGCTCCTTCTCCTTCACTTGGTTCCAGTTTTTGTTATCTCCCAACACCTCATTCCTCTCTGCACCTCCAGATGGGTATCTCCTCCGCTTCAGGCTCTCCTCAGCTGGATCATCTGCTGATGCACCTGCGGTGCGTTTTCGAGACAGAGAGGTGAAATATTCCAATGTCCACACAGCTTCTGCTTTCGAGTCTTTGCCAGGGCCGGCAATATCTCTGGCAGCCGTATGACCCTCACCAGGGTACTCGGGCCATCTGCCATGGTCTCCAGCTAAACTGTCCTGAGACCTGCCCTCAGCAGGCACCCTGTGATACTCATTCGGAGACTCCGAATCCCAGTTTCTCCAGGAAGAAGCATCTCTGTCTCGAGGCAAATCTGAACCATGGCTCTTGTTTCGGACATCTCTGTCTGTCTTTTGGGGAGAACAAACATCTGGGGACCTTGAGCGTCTCCGCCAAGACCGCTCCGGGACAGGCGACCCTCTCCTCTGTGAGTACTGAGGAGACTGTTGCCTATGGGACCTGTCTGGAGACTGTGAAGACACACTTTGGGAATGCCTTGGAAACGGAGACTCCTGCTGACGACGCTCTGGTGATCGCGAAGTTCTGCCAGCAAAGCCATCTGGTGATCGTGACGTTCTTCGTGGTGGCCTGTCTGGTGTTCTTGACCTCCTCCTTCTGAAGCGGTCTGGGGACCGGGAACTCACCCTGCGCAACACATCAGGGGAGGTCCTCCTTCGCAGCCTGTCCGGAGAGTCTCTCACTCTCCTCCTGTCTGGGCTCCTAGACCTCCTCACATCCCTCCTTGCTCTATCAGGAGACCGCGAGTCCCTCCTTGAGATCCGAATTGGAGACCTTGAGCTAGCCCTCCTTCTGTTCCTGTCTGGAGACCGTGGGCTCCTCCTTCTGGGTCGGTCTGGAGACCTGGAGTGTCTCCGTCGATTTCTGTCTGGGGACCGCGACACAGGATGCCTGTTTCGGTCTGCAGTTTTGGCAGTGTCCCCCGACCTTACTGCTGGAGATTCAGCTTGCCCTCGGAGGCCTCTGTCTGGTGGTTCCTTCTCATCCCTGCTCCTCCTCCGTGGAGATCTCACTTCTGCTTGCCTGGTGGAGGAATTCCACTGCGAGTCAGCATCGGCACCAGGTCTGTGAGAGGGCCTCTGGGGGGATCTCCTGGGAGACCGCCTGTCACTCCGACCTGGCCTCCTGTCCGAGGAGTCGCCGTGGCCAGGCCTCTCCCTGGAACTCTTCTCAGAAGTGTGGACAACTTCCTTGCTAGCTGCGTCTCTGGAACCCCGGCTGGAGCCATAGGAGCTCGACTGTGAATCTCTAGTCCTGGGCTGGTCATCTCCAGCAGCCAGACCCAACTTGCTTCTGTCCGACTCTAAAGAACTCCTGTGGGAAGAAGTTGGGCGAGGACTGGGAGATTTCCGACCCTTCTCCATGTGCTCCCTGTGCTGCTGTTGATTCTGCTGCTGCTGCTGCTGCTGCTGCTGCATCAATCCCTTTGCCACTCCTGCTGCAACAGCTTGGTACTTTTGCACTGAGAGAGGAGGGACAAGCTTTGAAGAGTCTCTTCCTCTACATTCCTGACCAGCCTCAAGACATGGGGCTTCATCCATGAGGGGGGTGCCAGGCTCATCCTTTGACCCGCTGCTAGCATCTCGATCTTCAGAACTGCTCTCTCTGGCAGGCGTATCACTACTGGGTGATGCTTTGCATTCTGGGGAGACAATCCTGCTCTTGTTCTGCGTTACAGTCTTTTCCAGATCCTTCTTGATCTTTTCTGCTGCAGCAAAGGCCTGTTGTATGCTGGATTTGACTGGCGATTCCTGGCTGAAGGGAGAACTTGCATCAGAGTCCGAGTAGCACACCAGGGATTTCCTGGGTATCTCCTCTCCCGAGCTCTCTGGTGCATCTTCATCCATGGAAGTGCTTGGGACCAAGTTCCTTTTGTTGCCCTTGATGGTGAAAGAAACCTTCTGGCTACTAGGAGAGTTCAACACTGGTTTGGCAAGCTGCTTTATATCTTTCTCCAACTTTTTATCCATCATAGGGAGCATAGGCTCTTTATCATCTATTTGGTTATCCTGAGTAATCTTTGGAGTTTCCCTGGAAGTGCTACCATCTCCAGCGGACTCCCTGGGAGCATTATTGTGCAAAGAATCAGCTGTCTTGAGTTTCTCATCTGCACTACCCTTTGCAGAGTGAGGTGGCACTTTAGCACTCTTCACATGTTTGTCTTCAAGAGAACTGCGTAAACTTTCCTCCTGAGAGTCTGCTGCACCTTTCACTTCTCTCTGACTGTTGACAGAGTCATCACAGATAGGGGGGCCCTGAGACGTTTTGGGTTCCACTGAAGTTTCCAGGGTTGCCTTGTCTACTTTTGATTTTCTTACATCTCTCCCTGCGGATGCCCCAGAGAGCTCCTCTATTTTCCTCTGCAGAGCTGCTCGAGCCTCTAGGGAGAGCTGGCCCGCCCCCTCCTTCTTCTGAGAATCGGATTCCTTGACTCTTGCAGTAGTATCCTTTCCTTTCGTAGATTTGTCCTCCCCCTCTCCATCCTCTTCCTCGTCACTGCTATCCGAGGAATCTGAATCGCTGCCAGAGCTGGATGAGCTGCTAGAGGAGGATTCTGACCGTTCCTCCTCCACAGACGGTGCAGGTTTGGAAGTCTGCTGACTGGGCGGAGGTTTTGGCACATGGTGAGCAACGCCTTCCTTCTCTCCCTCCATCCTCTTTGGGCCCACTGCAACTTCATTCTCACTGTCGCTCTCAGAGGAGTCACTGCTACTGGAACCAGATGAGCTACATGAGGAATCACTGCTGGATGATGATGCTTCTTGGGCATCAGGGTGATCATCCTTAGTCTCTGCGGACTTCTGTTCCAATCTCCTTGATGGCTGCATGGCAGCTTCCTTCTCATGTCTAGAGGATTTTCCCACCTGTTCAGCTCTCTGTTTACTTTTGTTCTTCTCATCAGCGTCTTTGGTTCTGACATGGCCTTGGTCAGACTGTCTCTCCACGTCTGATCCTCTAGACATTGATTCCCCTTTGCGATCAGCAGGTCTCTCCGTTTCCTCTTTTTTTGACGACTTCTCAGCCTCTCTTCTGGGAGAGGTCTTTCTCGGTGGAGCTGTCTTTTCTGCTGGCTGGTGGAAAGATTTTTTGTCCCTCTCTCTTGATTCAATGTCTCGTCTCTCCTTATTCTCTGAGCTTTGTCGTCGTGATGACTGTGTGCTTCCATCTCGGCTGCCATCTCTGCCACGAGCTCGCTCTCGGCTTGAGGGTCTGTCACGGGTTCTTGTGTCATCTCGTTTACTTTCTCTGCCTTTGCCCTTTTCCTCTTCTTTGCTTTTCTCCTTACTCTGCCTTCTCTCTCTATCTCTCTCTTTGCTTTTCTCCTTACTCTGCCTTCTCTCTCTATCTCTCTCTTTGCTTTTTTCCCTTTCCCTACTTTGCTTCTTCTCACTGCTTTTCTCTCTCTCCTTGCTTTTCCTTTCTTTGCTTTTCTCTCTCTCTTTGCTTCGTTTCTGCTCCTTGCTCCTCTCTCTCTCCTTGCTTTGCTTCCTGTCTTTGCTGCGCTTTCTCTCCCTGCTCCTGTCCTTTTCCCTACTTCTTCGTCTCTCTCGGCTTCGCTCTCTACTCCTCCTCCTCTCTCGACTCCTACTCCTGTCTCTGCTCCTGTCCCTGCTCCATCTCCTGTCCCTGCTCCTCTCTCTGCTCCTGCGGCTCCTGTCTCTGCTCCTCCTCCTACTCCTATCACGGCTCTTGTCCCGCTCTTTGCTTTTGTCTCTCTCCCTGCTCCGTTTCCTGGTCCTGTCTTTCTCCTTTTCTTTGTCTTTCTCCTTTTCTTTGCTTCGGTCCCTCTGACGACTCCTCTCCCTGCTGGATCGTCTTTCACGGCTTTGCCGTCTCTCTTTGGAGCCCTCTTTATCTCTGCTTCTGTCCTTAGCCTTGCCTTCCTTCTTGTCTTTTGATTTTTCTTCCTCTCCCCCTTCCTTCCCTTCCTTCTCTTCCTTGGCCTCTGTCTCTGGTTCCTGGCTGTTGTCCTCCCACCGAGAACGTCTGGTTCTGACTTTACCTGGAACTGCAGACCCTGGAACTTCCTGAGTTATCTCACCATCTCCACTAGCCTTCACATTCTGGGCATTTTCGGCAACTTGCTGACCATCAACTCCCTGACTGTCACCGCCATCGTTCACTACAGGAACTCTTGATATCAACTTCTCTTTGGCAGAGGCATCTCCAGAGACCCCCTCTTCATCCAGACCTTCGTACAGGGAAGTGATGACAGCAGCGGTGGCACCAGCATCTGCAGCCTGGCCCGTCACCTTGTCTACTTTCTCCTTCCGCAGAGGAAACTCCTCCTGACCGGCGATTCCCTTGATGCTTGAAACAACAAGTGGAGGTTTTGCCAGCATGGCAGGAGCTCCTTCGACCACAGACACAGCTGCCAGAGGTTTGGCTGCAGCAGGGGCGGGCACTCCTGGTGCATTTGGCACCACAAGCACGGCCTTGGCGGATCCTGCAGCAGGCAATGCATCGCCACTGGATGGAAATGAGGCTGGCTTGGCCATTGCAGCTGCCAGGAGATCTTTCTCTCCCAGGAGCCTGTTCAAGGCAACCTCCTTGGCAAGCTCCCTTCGGGCAGCTAGACTCTCCATCTCAAGCTCACCCTGTGGCCGGAAAATGTCCTTCTTGACTGCACTGAACCGAGCTGGTGTCACGGCGGCTGCCGAGGACTCGTTCGTCTTCTTCACCTCCTCATCCTCGTCAGCGGCTGCGGTGAGAGCGTTGCCCACTGGCTTGATGTGGAAGGAAATCTTGGCAGGCTGCAGACGGGGTCCAGATTTCTTCAGCGAAAACTGAACGCGCGGGGATCCCTGGGCGGTGGACCCAGCGCTGCCAACAGAGGCAGGAGGCGTTGGAAGAGGAGAACCCTCTCCCTGAAAAGGATGAAAGAAACTGATTAAGTCACAAAGGAAGTAAATGAAGCAATCGGATAGAGAAATGGTAGGCCACATAAGTAAATGCCATGGTTCATTTTAGACACCTGCATTCCTGGAATGGCAATTTAGTAGCTGAAAGTCTTATTCTGACATGGCCCTCACAATGAATAAAGTAGTACTAGCTATTTCCATTCCTCAATGCAATGCTATTTAATTTCCCTTACAGTGAAAGTAGCACATCTCTCTCTCTCTCTCTCTCTCTCTCTCTCTCTCTCTCTCTCTCTCTCTCTCTCTCTCTCTCACATATACAAACATATATATGCATTCATACGCATACAGGTGCATACATGGAAATACAAACAAATACTGCAGCACACATGCACTCCAGGACACAAGCACATTCTCTTGTGTACACACACACACACACAACCACACACACACACACACACACACACACACACACACACACACACACACACAGACAAACACACACACACACACACACACAGAGAAACAAACACACACACACAAACACTCCACACACACACACACAGAAACAAACACACACACACACTCCACACACACACTCCACACACACACACACACAGACACAGACACAGACACACACACACACACACACACACACACACACACACACACACACACAGAGAAACAAACACACACACACAAACACAGAAACAAACACACACACACACATACCTGGGTCTTGGCGGAGATGACTTTGTTGAGGAGGACTTTGGCCAGAGATGGCTCAGCCTCAACAGGAGGTGGCACCATTGCTGGCTTTGGTGGCAGGCTTTCATTTTCGCCATTGCTGTCCACTGCTCCGGCATCCTAGACACGGACAGTGCATTACAGTGCAATCCAGTGACTTCTGCAATACACTCAATACAACACAATGAAGAGGTATGGTGCAATGCTGTACAGTCACAAGAAGGACTTGTTCCTCAATAGGAACTCCAACATGAAAGTGAACTGCTCAGCACTATGTAACCAGCTTTGTACATCTGCTCCTAGGGGAAGACAAAAGAATTAAAGAAATATAGAAAAACAGTTTCTTCCCCATCTGTAGTGTAGTGACAATTCTCTAAGTTGGTCAGGCAGTCATACAGACACGCTCACCTCTGCCTGCGGAGTTTCCTCCATCTTGGATGCACTCTCTTCCTCTCCATTGCCCTGCTGTGCTCCTGGATCCACTGATTCAACATGGGTCTTCTCTGTCTTCTTTGGCTTCTTGTTGGGGGACGGGGGCAGAGGCACATCTGACAGGTCGATGCCCAGGGTGCTTCCCACTCTCTTGGAAATCTTGAGACCTGGTTCTTCACTGCAATGACATATAATGAAAAGATTGAAGTGACGTCCTGGAGTTTGACCTCGTATCTTGTCTGCCTGCTGAAACGGTACCTTCAGAGACAATAAGACATGGTTTTATAGTGCTCTATCATGTCTCCTACAGACAGAAAAAAATTGAGGGGTGGTCACATACACTCATAAAGTATCCTGCAGGAGTGAATACTATCTGTATGTGTAAGAACAGAAGAGAAAGGTATAAATAGGTAGGCCAGCCTCAGGTACTGCTCGAAAAAGCACACAGGCCGAAACATTTTTTGCTCTTCGTCGTTGACCACGACCAGCACCATAGGTAGGCCTACCTCCCTATACCTTTTTCTTTGAATCTGAAAGTTGGTCACGCTGTCATCTTCCTTTTAATAAAAGTAGAGCAAACCTTTCCAGACTGCCTTAAAAAATAAACAGTTTGTGCACAGGGCAATAATTAGCAAGAATGCCTTGCCGTTCCTACGATGTAACAAAGGCGGTGACAATATCATTAAAAAGCCCAAAGTAAAGAACCCACCACAACATCTGTACTGATGAATCCTTCACACTCACAGCAAACTTTGCTTTCATTCAGGGAAGACACACTGAAGGAAAGGACTGTGACTCAATCCATTGCAAAGATGGGTTCTGACTGGTTGTCTACAATGGCTGCATGCTACTCATCTGTATGATACCAAAGATATATTTCATGACACTATCACATAGTTCAGCTGAGGGCACTTTTTCTTTTCCCATGTCATTTTTGCAGATAGGTTGTCCAGAGATTTGTCGCCACACAAATTTAAGATGCAACAGTTCTGCACACTCACAGTTTGTGAGAGAATCAGTTCCTCTGAAGAATAATCTCAGTTTGATAAAGTGATATAGAAACAGGTCGGTACCTAAACACAATGTGTGAGGATACTGCATGAAATGTGTCATGTCTCACAACTAATCAGTACCAGGCTTTGAATGGGATTTAAATGTCTGTGAAGGATAAGCAGAAAATGCGCACATAAACACACACACACCCATGCACACACACACCCATGCACACACACACACATGCACACACACACACACACACACACACACACACACTCATGTATGCACACACACACACACACTCATGTATGCACACTCGCACACACACATACACACACTCATACACAAACACACCAAACACACACACATACACACACACACACACACACTCATACACACACACACACACACACACACACACACACACACACACACACACACACACACACACACACACACACA
This sequence comes from Theodoxus fluviatilis, assembly GCA_034096865.1. Classification (NCBI taxonomy): domain Eukaryota; kingdom Metazoa; phylum Mollusca; class Gastropoda; order Cycloneritida; family Neritidae; genus Theodoxus; species Theodoxus fluviatilis. Next base: position 222,119 of record JAWQFJ010000526.1, read on the forward strand.
CACACACACACACACACACACACACACACACACACACACGAATGGAAATGAACAAACCATCAATTCATGCATGTAACATTTGTTAGTAGCAACACAAGCAAATGCAACCTTTCAACTTTGGCTACATACACTTCTTCCTCAGAGAGCTGCGGTGGGCAGATGTCACACCTGACAAAAAGGTAATAGTTGTAGTTTTACACTCTGACTTACCACCTACATGCAGGTCTCACTCCTTGGTACTTCACTTTACAAAACAAGAAAAAGATCATGAGAGCATCTTGAAAAAACCATGGATTTCCACACCTTCAAGCGATTCTTGTGATTTTTTTGTTTGGTTTTGTTTTGTTTTCAGGAATTCAGTGGTCTCTCTTTCACCCAAGGTTTGAATATTTGAATACAGCTCTGACCACACATCATCTAGCCCTGCCTTCCTCCTGACCGTTATGCCACACTCCTCCACTTTCTTCTTCAATGCTCTCTGAAAATTAACGGAGTTTGCCTGTTTTCCCTCAGGTCAAACTGAGAAAGGGTTACACCCAAAAAGTTTGATCCGTCATTAAATAAACCAAGGAATCCTACACTGCCAGGCAATCCTAATGATTATTTTGTGTTTTATTTGTTCTCAGGGGTACCTTTCTTTACTTTTTTTTGTTTTTTTTTGTTTTGGGGGGGGCATTAACCCCTTTACTGCTGGCATTGTTCACAAAAGCCTAAGTTGAAAAGAATCGGTCACATATCTTGAGATCACATCCACTGTGTGAAATTGTTTTCTTCAAAAAGGTACAAAGCAAATTTTTCAGCAGTGCTGGACAATACAGAGAAAGTGCTGCATTTGAATACACTATTTATGTCCACACTAAACTGCTAGCCGTAAAGATGATGCTCAACACCTACAGCACAGTGACATAGTAAAGTTCACACACACACACACACACACACACACACACACACACACACACATACACACACACACACACACACACACACACACACACAACACACACACATACACACACACACACCAGTTAAAACATAGAAGCTCAAAATGTCACTGGTTCATCACTAATTCCAAGTACTCTTTCCAAATCACTGACATAAAAACTTTGAAACTTCATTGTGTTTTTTGGGGCTTAATTAACTTGCCTGGCTATTCCAGATACCATAGAGTGTGACACACTGTATGCTAATCTTTCTTTAGGCCTCTGCCTCATAGATCACTCTAAGCACTGTGCCCTAAGTCATCTACAACGAACCTGTGAAGGAATGAGCACCTGTTCAAATGCCAAGGCATACGAAGATCATTTTGCATAATTACCATAATTTGGCATAATTCATACAGAAGGGTCTTTACTAATAGAGCAGAAATGCAATTTTTGAATGCTCTTTCTTCTTCTTTTTCATGTGAATAGTCTTTGGCATGTTTGATATTGTTTAAAATCAGCAACAACATCTGGGTTTACAAAGCACTTTTTGTCTTATTCCAGCAGGTGGTTTCAACACCTTACAGTTGGTTTGAAAATATTCTCTCTGCATTTCTTCACTACAGATCTATGCACATGTTCCCCTTCTAGCATAGATTTCTCGAAATTCATTGGAGCATGAAGACCCACATGGTTCACACATCCTCCAACAAATGTGACTGCAATCAGAGTGACACATATGCAGCAACTGCACACGATCTTTGGTGTGTGGTATGCTAGATCCCAAACAACGGCGGTAAATGAAAAGTCGCTTTAAAACACAGGGCGAGCACAAATGCAAATTTTCGACTTTAAAGTCTTCCTCAGGCATAAAACAAAAACACAACTGAACTGTACAGGGTAAAATGTCCACTGAGCAGAGATGATTTACATTACTCAGTGGATGTCAAGTTTAAGGTTCCATAAAATCGTGAAACTTGTAAGAGTAAAATCAGCTCACGTTTACCACATGATGCGGGCAAGAGTTAAGAGAGGGAGATGGGTTTTAAAACACAGGGCGAGGCACAAATGCAAATTTTCGACTTAAAAGTCTTCCTCAGGCATAAAACAAAAACACAACTGAACTGTACAGGGTAAAATGTCCACTGAGCAGGGATAATTTACATTACTCATGATGCATCATGTAGGTTACATCATGAGTAATTATAAAATGTGGTAAACGTGAGCTGATTTTACTCTTACAAGTTTCACGATTTTATGGAACCTAAAACTCGTCATCCACTGAGTAATGTAAATCATCCCTGCTCAGTGGACATTTTACCCTATACAGTTCAGTTGTGCTTTTGTTTTATGCCTGAGGAAGACTTTTAAGTCGAAAAATTTGCATTTGTGCTCGCCCTGGTTTTTAAAGCTTTCATTTACCGCCGGTGTTTGGGTTCTATTTTACGAGGCGCCTGCAGTCCAAGGAATACAGTATGGTATGCTAGTACGTGTAATATGCACACCCGTGGGGGGGATAAGGGTTGGGGGTGGAGGTTGGGGGGTGGGGGTAGGGGGGTAAGGGTAGGGGTTGGGAGGTGAGGGTGGGGGCAGAGATCTTTTCAAGTTTGCAGGGGATTTTGGTGGGTTTATTTCCTAGATTTTAACAATTGCACACACTGCACTCCACAATAATCAGCAGTAGCCTCTTTTTTTCTTTTCTGAGACCTCCCCCCCCCCCCTCCGCCCCCCCCCCCGCCCCCCCCCCCCCCCGAGCAACCAGCAACCTTCCTGTGAAGATCAAAGTGCTCTGACCATCAATTTACTGAGGCCCTACACAAATTCTGTTTGTGATGCCCATTTACAGACATCATTATTGATGAAGAGGCCATTAACATTTCCTTCCTTCCCTCCCTCATTCCTTCCTTCCCCAATATTTCCCTTTGAGTTCAAGGACTAGCTTTGGATCCAGTGTGCCATCATATTTCAAAGTTTTGCACAGTTCGCTGACTGAATAGTCAGCAGGTGGTGCGCACACCCACGTGCTGTGTGCACAGCCTGCATTAGCACATGTTTACTGCCCATGAAAAGAATTATTTTTCACCTGTTCAAATGTTCATGCTTGCTCCATGCACCCCAAGCAATGGGGAACAAAAACATTCATCCAGCCCAGTACAAAGAGAGCAAGGGAATGGGGTCAAATCAACATGCTTGATAGTTGCTCAAGAGAGCATGATGCAACTAATCGAGTTGTTTGTGAACTGCAACTACTTGCATCACACTGCCTCCATACTAGAGTTTTACGTCCTTACACGCCATGCTCACTGGCGATACCCGAACTGTCCTATGGTGCATACAAAATCTGCACCTTAGCACACATCATTGCCCCCGGCTGATTTGCCGTGCATTGTCCTGTTGGTGTCTCGTACTGTGCTTGGTGTGCTCGCTTATATGATTTTGCAAGCATCATTGGAGGTGTATCAAATAGTTTTCAGTAGGGATCTGGGGGGGGGGGGCAATCACAGAGTCATCTGCGTGCGGACGTATTAAGATATCGGCCAATTTGGTGTGTAAAACCACTGGTCTCCACTACGAGGTGTCGACATCGCGACTCGCTTAAGCTACACGATGACACTGCAGTGTATTGTGCCCATTGTGTTCACAGCCACTGCATTCTCCATCTACAGCTGCACTGAGCTGTCACCCACAGAAACACCTTGCAATTGCCATATGCTGTACCTTGTTGATATGTATTACTGTTCTATAGGTGCAGCCAGGCATGCCTGGTACTTCACTACAGAAACACTGCACTGTATTGCGTCCAGTATGTTTTACCTACTGTTCTCCACTTGACGAGTGCATCTGACTTCACTAAGGAGACACACTGCAAGCGTATTGTGTCCATTGTGTTCACCACTACTGTTTCTTCCACTACACGGGTGAATCGCAACTTCACTACAGAACACTGTGATGTATTGGGTCTGTTGTTTCACTACTGTTCTCCACTACAGTGAATCCAACTTCACTACAGAACACTGTGATGTATTGGGTCTGTTGTTTTGCTACTGTTCTCCACTACACTGCATCCGACTTCACTACAGAACACTGCAATGCATTCTGTCTGTTATTATACTACTGTTTTCCACTACAGTGCATCTGACTTCACTACAGAACACTGCAATTTATTGTGTCTGTTGTTTTACCACTATTTTCCACTACAGTGCATCTGACTTCACTACAGAACACTGCAATGTATTGTGTCTGTTGTTTTACCACTGTTTTCCACTACAGTGCATCTGACTTCACCACAGAACACTGCAATGTATTGTGTCCATTGTTTTACTACTGTTCTCCACTACAACGCATCGAACTTCACTACAGAACACTGTGATGTATTGTGTCCATTGTTTCACCACTGTTCTCCACTACAGTGCATCCAACTTCACTACAGAACACTGCAATGCATTCTGTCCGTTGATATATTACGGTTCTCCACTGCAGCATGTCTGACTTTACTACAAAACACTGCAATGTATTGTGTACATTAATTTACTACTGTTCTCCACTACAGTGCATCCAACTTCACTACAGAACACTGCAATGCATTCTCTCTGTTGAATACTGTTCTCCACTACAGCATGTCTGACTTCACTACAAAACACTGCAATGTATTGTGTCCATTGTTTCACTACTGTTCTCCACTACAGTGCATCCAACTTCACTACAGAACACTGCAACGCATTCTCTCTGTTGAATACTGTTCTCCACTACAGCATGTCTGACTTCACTACAAAACACTGCAATGTATTGTGTCCATTGTTTCACTACTGTTCTCCACTACAGTGCATCCAACTTCACTACAGAACACTGCAACGCATTCTCTCTGTTGAATACTGTTCTCCACTACAGCATGTCTGACTTCACTACAAAACACTGCAATGTATTGTGTCCATTGTTTCACTACTGTTCTCCACTACAGTGCATCTGACATCACTACAGAACACTGCAATGCATTCTGTCCATTGATATATTACGGTTCTCCACTACAGCATGTCTGACTTCACTACAAAACACTGCAATGTATTGTGTCCATTGTTTCACTACTGTTCTCCACTACAGTGCATCCAACTTCACTACAGAACACTGCAATGCATTCTCTCTGTTGAATACTGTTCTCCACTACAGCATGTCTGACTTCACTACAAAACACTGCACTGTGTTGCACTGCAAGTGCACAGCACTGCAGGTTCAGTGAGTCTGCCAGCTGAGTCCAAACACCAGCATCACTGATGACCTTCACTGTAGAATCAAAATCCACCACTGGTCAATATGATCCCATGACCCCAAACTAATGTTTTCCACTGACCAACTGTTTTTCTAGAAACAAAGGAAGCACTGGACTGTGACAGGCAAATAGGTAAAAGGGAGACAGACAGACACAGACAGACATATTGTGAGACAGGCGAACAGACAGACAGATAGTGAGACAGGCAAACAGACAGACAGATAGTGAGACAAGCAAACAGACAGACAGATAGTGAGACAAGCAAACAGACAGACAGATAGTGAGACAGGCAAACAGACAGACAGATAGTGAGACAGGCAAACAGACCTACAGACCGTGAGACAAAAAGACAGACAGATACTGAGATAGTGAGACAGGAAAAAAGACACAGATAGTGAGACAGGCAAACAGACAGACAGATAGTGAGACAGTCAAACAGACAGACAGATAGAGAGACAGGCAAACAG
>JAWQFJ010000526.1:227779-240209 GCA_034096865.1 Theodoxus fluviatilis
AATTACAGCATAAAGCAGCTTATGATGACATTGGATCGACCATTTGTCAAACCCCTTTGAAAGCTACACAATTTTTGTCGTTATTTTAGGTGAGAAAGGTTGATGAAAGAAGGGTTGTTTCGTATGTTAATCGGTGGATATTTATGGGACCATATCCACAGGAAATGGCTATCGTGGTACTTTATCAGTTTTTGGTGTGTGTGTGCTGTAGAATATCATGCATTGTTGCCATAGCAGTCACTGGGATACTTTTTTCAAATTGAATATGGCTGTAAATTCATCCGATGGGGTTACTCCAATAATTTTGAGATTTAACTCTATTCAGAAAACGGAATTATTCTTGTGAGGGTTTCAAACTTCAGATCTACAGCTAAATGATATTTTTAAAAATTCTTTAGATGGGCATTGCAATTTTAGTATGGAAAAAAACTTTGTCGGGTTGCATAACACCCCACTTTATAAACACATCGCTTCTGTTGTAGTCACAAACATGGTGGTCAGGTGTTGGTATGGTTACTTCAAGACTTGGGGTAGAGGCTCTCATTAAAATGCAGAGCTCATTTCATTGGCTGTTGAGAGATGAATGTGAGAATTAGCTTGGGGCCAAATTTCATGGATGTACCTTATTATGTACATATTCCAATTGTCATAAACCAGCAACGGCTGCACATATAGTAATTTTGGTATAACTATAAGTTTCAGGTGCATTTAGTGTACTTTACAATGATATCCCAACAAATCTGAAGGTTTGTGAGCAACTAATTTTGGGAGGACAGGTCATTTAAGATGTCCAACGCTGCCATACTTTGCCCCTTTCTGCCATCTCGGTATTGCCCTGCCCCAGGGGCTGGGAAGTATAAATTGACCCATCACGTCGCCATATGAGTTTTGTAAAAAGCAAATAACTAGGGAAATCGTGACTGGACTTGTAGTTGTACTTATTCTACCCAGCTCGAACGATTTTCCATGATCAATGGCTTTAATAGCCTACAGAGGCTGATTAGGCATGGAAACTCCATCCATCCATGATGCCCCGAGCCACCCACAAAAGGGTGAGCTTTTGCGTCTAGTTTTCCTTCTTGGACTCATTGTTCTGAATTCAGTTGTCATTTCGTAATCTCTTGGCTGAACTGCCTCATGGAGAACACATGATCGTTAGCTCCGCCAAGGAGATTATGTTTGTCAGTCCATTAGAAAATGTGTCACTTATTCAGCAAAATACCCCCAAAAGTTCAAAATGGATTCTGATGAAAGTTGATGCAAGGTGAGGTTTTCACCCAAGGAACAATCCCTCAAATTGTTTTGGAACTACAGCCATAAAGAGAAAATGTAATCACCTAGGCTTAGGCTAGTGTGTGCTGCAAGCTGGCATATATATGCAATGAACTGTAGTGCCAGGCTTGCTCAGCAGAACATGCTGCCTGAATTGGACAGGCCATGACATAGTGTCATATCCTAGACTGTAGTGTATCCTAAAACAGAGCGTGACCTACTTGCATATTATTAACGTGATGAACTATGGGTTTTCAAGTTTTCTTTCACCTTATTACCCGATCAAATGGTACTTTCCTCTAGAAACGTTTGTGTAGTCACATGTAGCAAAGACGACAATCTTTGGGTCCAAGATTTCAATTAACACTCACCGTTACAATTGGCTAATCACAGTTAAGATAACAAGAGTAGGCAGGGAAAAGTCATCTCTGCGGGGCATTGTCCAATCACAAGATTTGGCGGGTGAACACGTCATGTTAATAATATGCAAGTAGGTCACGCTCTAAGTTTTAAGATACTCTACAGTCTAGGATATGACAATATGTCATGGCCTGTCCAATTCAGGCAGCATGTTCTGCTGAGCAAGCCTGGCACTACAGTTCATTGCATATATATGCCAGCTTGCAGCACACACTAGCCTAAGCCTAGGTGATTACATTTTCTCTTTATGGCTGTAGTTCCAAAACAATTTGAGGGATTGTTCCTTGGGTGAAAACCTCACCTTGCATCAACTTTCATCAGAATCCATTTTGAACTTTTGGGGGTATTTTGCTGAATAAGTGACACATTTTCTAATGGACTGACAAACATAATCTCCTTGGCGGAGCTAACGATCATGTGTTCTCCATGAGGCAGTTCAGCCAAGAGATTACGAAATGACAACTGAATTCAGAACAATGAGTCCAAGAAGGAAAACTAGACGCAAAAGCTCACCCTTTTGTGGGTGGCTCGGGGCATCATGGATGGATGGAGTTTCCATGCCTAATCAGCCTCTGTAGGCTATTAAAGCCATTGATCATGGAAAATCGTTCGAGCTGGGTAGAATAAGTACAACTACAAGTCCAGTCACGATTTCCCTAGTTATTTGCTTTTTACAAAACTCATATGGCGACGTGATGGGTCAATTTATACTTCCCAGCCCCTGGGGCAGGGCAATACCGAGATGGCAGAAAGGGGCAAAGTATGGCAGCGTTGGACATCTTAAATGACCTGTCCTCCCAAAATTAGTTGCTCACAAACCTTCAGATTTGTTGGGATATCATTGTAAAGTACACTAAATGCACCTGAAACTTATAGTTATACCAAAATTACTATATGTGCAGCCGTTGCTGGTTTATGACAATTGGAATATGTACATAATAAGGTACATCCATGAAATTTGGCCCCAAGCTAATTCTCACATTCATCTCTCAACAGCCAATGAAATGAGCTCTGCATTTTAATGAGAGCCTCTACCCCAAGTCTTGAAGTAACCATACCAACACCTGACCACCATGTTTGTGACTACAACAGAAGCGATGTGTTTATAAAGTGGGGTGTTATGCAACCCGACAAAGTTTTTTTCCATACTAAAATTGCAATGCCCATCTAAAGAATTTTTAAAAATATCATTTAGCTGTAGATCTGAAGTTTGAAACCCTCACAAGAATAATTCCGTTTTCTGAATAGAGTTAAATCTCAAAATTATTGGAGTAACCCCATCGGATGAATTTACAGCCATATTCAATTTGAAAAAAGTATCCCAGTGACTGCTATGGCAACAATGCATGATATTCTACAGCACACACACACCAAAAACTGATAAAGTACCACGATAGCCATTTCCTGTGGATATGGTCCCATAAATATCCACCGATTAACATACGAAACAACCCTTCTTTCATCAACCTTTCTCACCTAAAATAACGACAAAAATTGTGTAGCTTTCAAAGGGGTTTGACAAATGGTCGATCCAATGTCATCATAAGTGCTTTACAAATTTTCATCCAATCTCGTGGATTTAACAAACAGCTATTATAACAAACAGCTATTTTCTTTCTGAAACCTTGCCCTTTCCTATTTCATGCATAAAGAAATATAAGTATTCAATGTGTTCACATTCACATAGTCCATTCATTATGTTGCATTAAGGGAAATTATTTTAGTTCCAACAGCTTTGTTAAAAAAACCCAACTAAAATCAAATTATCTCCCCTTGGCACCCCTACCTTACCAGAAAAGCACTATTTTGTCAAAAACACCAAAATTCATCTTTCTTCCATCACCACTTTAACAGGGACATAATAATCAAGGCAGCAAACTAAAAATCATTTCAATAATATGGCTTACGAATCCACACTTCAATTTGCTGTTTGAGCTTGCCACAAAATACAAGCAGATGAGGCACAAGACAAGAACTAACTGGGGACAACACCCCAACAATGAAATGTTTTTTCCTCACAGTATTCCTTAGTTTTGATGGTGCTTCAATGCATATGAAAGCTTAACCCAAGTCCCAGGATGCTTGAGGAATATGCTTAGTACAGACCAAGTCACAACCCAGAGCAGAGCAACATGCAACCTGAACTAACCTCTGGAATTCCGTCTCTCCTCATAATTCTGTCCACAGTTGAAATTGCTGATGTATTCTTACTTCTAATTAGGTTAGTACTTAACGTTTCATCTTGAATGACTGCGTTGCCTCTATTCAAGAAAAATCAAAATGGAAAGTACACGATAGCATGTGGCATAGGATTCTCTTCCCTTTCAAAACTGTTTGCCTGCCTTGATTTTGTTCTGCGCTCCTTAGTCAAGTAGATAGAGTATTAATGAGTTTGAAAAATGGTGATAAAAGACTTGCGTGTGCTCTTCAATGTTGCCTTTCGCATAACTTACGCCTATGCCCATGGTGTCGTCTTGGGCCAACACTTCTGCTTTCATTACTGACGCCTCCTGCGATTGAATACTATGTTGCCTGGTGATCTACGCTTGTGTGTACATATCGTGTTTTCGGATGCGAAACCAACGTGCTCAACACTAGAATGAATATCATCTGTAATTCTACGGAAAGTAAGCCAGCAGGACTGGTGAGAACATCGGGCGTGGGGCCTGGGCCTGGGGGCACTCTCCCACTGACGCACTGCTACTTGAGCAGTTGCTGTAACGGATTACTTACTCCGTCGGACAAGCCGGATCGTAGAAATCATCATCCATGGCAGTCACCCTTTTGTGGATCCAGACGCAGAGAAAGCCAGGACAGCTCTAGGCATAGATGACGGTGTCGAACGGGCGCAGCGATGAGGCGTGAGGGTACGGTAGATCAGCGTTCTCCCGTCGACGTCGTTGCTCAACTGCCACTCTCTTCTCAACACCGCAGAGAATGCGCTCACTGGATACGGCGATACAGTCTAGATATCCGTCTCCATCAGGACACATAATTTGTACCTACAAATAGTTAAGCATAAGCAAGATTAAGAGAATATTTTTTGTGATGTAAATATACGATCACCTCGCTTCCAGTCGCCGGCCATTCGAGCAATCGCTACTCTCGACACCAAGCATTACGACAGCATTGGATGAGAGCGAGCTTTTTCCTTTGTAGAATAACAATAATAATAGTTTTAAAGTCTTTTTATTCTCGATTTTTCCTCGTGTATTGTATTATTTTGAAAAAAGATGGACTTTGTAGCTATACACATCTCGCGTAAATTCGCGTGACGTCAGCCTTTCTTTTTAGATCGCCATTTTCATACCAGCAGGCAAGTCGTGAACAACTGCTGTTCTGCCTAGTCGCGCAGATCAATTTTTTCCCAGGTCTCCATTTGTACGTCTATTTGCTCGCATGACTGATATTACGAACTTGGGAAGGGGAAACTTTGGTAAGTATATGTTCGACTGATTGCCGAGATTTAGCGAAACAAATCTTTGTGACAGTTCAGTCAGTAATGTTTCAAGATGGCGGTAGAGAAATATTAAGTAATAAGTGTTGTGAAGTGTAGATCCCCATCGAGTCGATTTACATTCATCGTTTGATTCCCAGTTTCTATGGTTTATTTAGAAGTCTTTGTCATATTTTCGGGATATTGAACCCACATATGATTCACCTGCTGCGATAGTGCTATTACGCAATTGCTGAATTGGACAATTAGGTAGCCTCTGACTCTCTGATGCTCGATCGGTCCTTAATATTATCAGTATATCCCCTGATGACTGAACTCGATTGAGTTTTGTTATTATAACTGTTTGTTACGAACATCAAGTACATCTTTGTGTAAATTTAACAAATGATGTTTTGATTGAGGTCCTCGTCGCAGGCATTGCACCTATAATTTGAAATAAGTAATGTTACTAATCTACTAGATTATCTAGAACAAACCGGCGCTTGATGCTATTTTCTGCTATTGTTAACTGTACCATTGTGTACACCAACCCGTGTAGTTCATATGAATCGTGGTAGACAAGATTAATATCAGTTAAAGTCGCAGTAAAACCCCTATTTTGCGACCTTTGAAAAACCTATAGAATCGGGTCTTTATTTGGAGGGAGTCTTAAAATGGGGGAAGGTAAGGAGATTTGAATAACATTAACATAATGTATTACAATGGGAATAATGCCACCATAAAACACAATGCAATACATGCACAATACATCTTTATTACTGTTAACTTGGAGTGTGCTAGACCTCCCTTTCTACTTAATTAAAACAACCGTACGTGTATGAGCAGAATACAGGAGAAAAATGAACTTTGAAGAGGCCGGTATCTACCGATATACACAAAACAATGGAGCTAGTCTGTGTGTGAAAGGATCTATAGATAATCATGTATTCACAAACTTGGGTTAACATTTAACTTTGCATGATAATTGATACTGTATAATGTACATGTATACAGCTGCTACTTGCAAATTATGTAACCTATTAGGTGATGTAAATAGGTTCAATTTTGGCTTCGGATTTTCCGGCTGTTGCAAGGGCACCTTACTTGACAAATGTTTTTCAGGGATTTTTGGTTGAAAATTTACTAATACAGTAGTAAATGGTACCACTGTAACCATTATTGAATTGTTTACTTGTTCATTTTTAACCTAACTCCATGCTAATTGAATGGCCAACAGAGGAAAATTAACCCAACTTTTTCAACCTGATTTTAACTTTAACTTAACTGATGAATGCCAGACCACTACGGTCACCGTCAGTGTTGCCAATGGAAAAGCCTCTGCCTCCCCTCCTGGCCACCTGTAAACCGATGCAGACACGTTTGGAGCAAAATTGGAGGGGAAAAAACGCCAGGAGCAGCCTCGCCTCTTCACTCCCTAGCATGGCAGCTCGCTGCGAGTTGATGCTATTTTTACCAATGGGCATGAGGCTCAAACTGTTGAACCCGCGATGGCTGGAAATTTCAGAGAGTTAGCTCATGCAGAGCGAAACTTTTGCAATAAGTTGATAACGAAGCTTAACATTTCTCTTTCAAGGCAGTCTGGACGAAAGCATTATTTCATAATGCATGAAAGTTGTCTGCCCCTTGACTACAAGTAGCTTGGTCTCGGGAGACGTCACTGGACCACAGACAGTCCTTACAGAACGTGAAATAAGTCCTGCTGCTTTAAGTGAGCATAACACCACTCGCAAAAGCTGTAATTTTGGAATGGACAGTTACTGCAGTTGCATGTGCTGCTGAAGGGACTGCAGTTTGGGGGAATATTGAGGTCAAAAAGTCGTGAAAATGCTGAGGATTGACGGTCGCAAGTCGCATTTTGGAGGAAGTTGTTTAAGAGAGGTCACTTTGATAGGAAAATACATCCGTTAACATTTGTTATGTCACAACTGAGAGGAAGTCATTGAAGAGCGGATCATAAAATAGAGGTTTTACTGTACCACTCACTTCCTTTTTGACTTGGTGTGTGTGGTTATCATTTGTCAAACTTGACATCAGTGGAGTACAACAACACTGTTGTAACTGTTCATCAGCTGTGATCCCTAGCAGCTTGGCTTTCAAGGCTTGATCATTTAAATCGGCCAGGCTAGGGGGGGTGGGGTGTATGAGTGAAAAATGTCAAAAGTCAGTTATTATAAATTACCCTTCTTGAGATGTATTGAAATTTATTTAGTAATGGTGTTTTGCAGTGTAGTAGTCACATGAACATTAGTGTGCAAGAGTAAGTTTTCATCCAAGTCCCTATGTTGCTTAGATTTGCCCATAAGTGATGATGAAGAATTTTTGAAAGGGTACACATGATCATTGTGTGGAATATACACAGTGGAATAAGATGGAAAAAAGACCTCAGGACCTACTCTTTCAGCATAATTTATGTTGAGATTAAAGTATGGGCTTTTTGCAGTAAGCATATGGAGATGTTGCCCTTATTAGCCTGTGTTCAGGAGATACACCTTGGACCCAAACCTTGGGTCACTGGGCTGACATAATCATGGCATTCTTAGGGGGGGACATAGCTCATGAAGTCCTTTGCAGCATCATAAATTTAGTGATCATCAAAGACCCGATTACTCTGTCTTGTGTCATCTACCTCATTGCTCTAAAAAAGTTATCAATTGATGATCTTGAGGCATAGCCTGTCGTTTCTCTCATGGTTGCTAAATGTAGATCAATGATTTCAAGTTTGGAAGCTTTAGAGTTGGCCCACTTCCTCACTGGGGGAAAGGGGTGGTGTGGGAATCGGATGACACTTCTCAAAACCACTCACCTTTTGGGCCGATAGATTGAAAACACCCTTGCCTGAAAGGAAAAGTGATGAATAACTAGGGACATCATGACTTGATTTGTGTTTACTCCTAAACTACTCTAGTGATTTTCATGCTTAATGACCTTGCATAGTCCATGAAAGTTCCATCTATCCATCCATTGATCCCCTCTGTATGTAGGCAACATTCATAGTGGCTAGAGAAATTTTGAGGTCATAAATGCCTTGCTGGGTCATCGTGACCTGACAGGCCTTTTGGCTATAAGTTGGGTCACTTGGACAAAATCTTAGCTGCATCCTTTCTCCTTGTTGTGCAGACAGAGAAAACGGAAAAATTCTGTGCAGCAAATTTTGTTATATGTCAATATGTCATCACATTTTATTTGCTGACTAATGATGGGTGAGAGTTGGTGAAAGTTTTTTTTTTTTTTTTTTTTTTTTTTTGGGGGGGGGGGTGGTGTTACCCCCCAAGTTGACTAATCTGGTGTATTGGGACAGTAGGCCTTAACCGTTCTTATGGAATTTTGAGTTAAAGCTGGAATTGTAAAATTCTAGTGGCCAAAACATGATGATTCAGTCAACACTGATTGGGGGATATTTAATGTTGGATGCTCTTTCAAAACAAGTGACCGGAATGCCACACTCTGAGCCATTTGCTTCCATGTCACTGCCACCAATGTATGCACATTGTAGGCCCTATGAGTTGAGCAGAATTCCTTTTGCGGTTCCAAGCTTACCTGATGCTATCTCTAAATACAAAATAGGTAGTCAACTCGCTATCGAGGACAGTTTTTGTATGAGCAGAATGTGTCTTGGAGCCTCATTATAAAATCCTTGCTTCCTCTCTGAACTGGTGTCTGTTTTCCTTATTCTTTTCTCTATTCGAGGGACTTCCCCCAATATGTGTGCTAGTCCGAACATGTCATAGGTGGTTTTTGTTGGGGTTTTTTTTTTTTTTGCGGGGTGGGTGGGTTGGTCACCTGTTTTGAGATGGCCTTTATTTTCTGAGTCTCATTTACTCCACATGCATCACTCATGACCTTACAATAGAACTTATTTGGGACATAAACATTTTTCCTTTCCAGACCCTTTAGCAGATCCTGGTTCTGATGATGTGGGTGGGGGTGGAAGTGAAGGCGCCATTCACATCCGAATCCAGCAGCGGAACGGACGCAAAAGTCTGACCACTGTGCAGGGCATCAGCAATATCTACGACCTGAAGAAAATTGTCAAGATCTGCAAAAAGGTAAAGTGATGTCTGAATTGTCAACTCATACTTTTCTGTGTATTTAGAGAAGGAGTGCGTGTGTGAAATTGCCAATAAGACTTCAAAATGGAGTCATTCCTGAAAAAATGAAAATTTGTTGTTTATTTACCTTCCTGCTTAAACTTCATATGTTTTCTAATCTTTTGTGTTATGCCTGAGGAAGACTTTTAAGTCGAAAATTTGCATTTGTACTCACCCTGTGGTTTAAAGCAACTTTTCATTTACCGCCGTTGTTTGGGTTCATATTTCATTCCTCTTGGTATATCCAGACCTGCCAAATGCTACGCTTTAGGCGTAGCATGCTACGCTTTCGACATGCTTGCTACGCTTGTCCATAAAAACTACGCTTTTCCCGCGTGCTTGAACTTTTGACCGCGATGGAGAATCTCCCCCCCCCCCCCCCCCCCCCGCTTTCACGCCGCCAGCGCAGCTTATCGCGCAGCCTTCACAGCCTTATCTCCCCCCCCCCCCCCCCCCCCCCCGCTTTCACACCACCGGGTCAGCTTATCCCGCCAACCTCACAGCCTTATCTCTCCCCACCCCCCACCCCCGCTACGCCTATTCCTTCAATGCTACTCCAAATAGCTCTGGATGCTACTCTTTGGCATGATGGTGGGTTGGCAGGTCTGTATATCTAAGTAAACTAAAAGTATAATTGGTTGTGGTTTTGTTTTTTTGTGTGTGTGTTTTCCTTTGTGCCATTTTGGTTTGGGTAGATTTTCAGTGTAATGCAGCTCAGGTGTTTACTAGGGGTGTGTCTGTCAGACATTTCTTTCCCTTTGCCTTTTTGTCATGTTTTACAATTGATCTGAGTTGCGGGACTGTCCATATATGAGCAATTCTAAAAAGGTGGCAATGGCGCATGGTTGTCCAGTAGAGTGTAAATAACACAAAAACTACAAACATTTTATGATGTTACGTTTATATCATATTGTAGAGAAAAGATTAAAGATATACATATAATAAATCTGTTCCGATTGTTGCTTTTGTGTGTGAATGGTCCGCATGTATTTAAAGAGAAACGTGAAAAACCGCCATTACCAAACGTGACATTTTTCACCAAGAGGAAAAGGATTCCGTTTTCTCTTGAACCCCACATTTGTTTTCTAACATCTGGTGGTTTTTAGACAAGAAAATAGTTAATGCTCAACTGCCAGCAACTAGAACTGAATGTTACCAACCTATTCTGATTTTATTTGGCTTCAAAATCCGCGTTTGCCTCGTCACGGCGTCGTGTCATTGCAGACGAATTTTTCAGTGTACGATAAGATCAACTATTTTCGGCGTGGTTTATTGGATTGGATCCAGGATTGGTGTAAAGTTATCGATAATATCGTCATAATTCTCAGAAAATTAATCAATGCGTTTTTTAAGGAGTTGTAGGATGTGAAAGTTTAGCATCAAATTTCCGTCATAATGTGCCGAATCAACAAAAGCGAAAAAAGATGAATTTTCTTCGAAACTTTTCTGTTCCCGATCCATAATTTCGTTCTAACACATATATGCCAGAAGTGCTGACCGAGCAACACGAGGTAAAATGGAGCGCAAACGAAGAGGTAAGAGTTTTTGTATTTGTGTCATCATAAATTGTGGACGAGTGCCGAGGCAACAAAGTACTAACCAGGCAGCCAAAATGCACAGATTTGAAAGCTTAGTTTCAGCATCTTCCTTCCAAAGAACGCCACATGTTTGGTATCGCATCGAAGCTTCATTTCCCGGCTTTACGTTGCAACTGTTTCCGGTACCGAAGAATAATTACCGAAGGCACACGAGATAGAAATTAGAGGCCAGTGCAAACCAATGGAAAGCTTCGAAATAACGGCCTGTCTGTCAGCTAGGCTCTGATTGGCCGCTTGTGTGCGTGATCACAGCGTGTCACGGCGGAAGTGGCTGGCGGAAACGGCCGAACCGTACTTCGACTGGCGGAAGTGGTGGTCGGAAACGGCCGAACCGTACTTCGACTGCTTCCGACCTGAACGTCGGCCGCCGAAGCAAACATCGGTTTCCTGTGTTGACTTGTCACTGATGACACAAAATTGATTTCTTGAATTAAATTGCTGCAAAACGGCAATTTTAAGCTGTACCTTTGCTACAGTGAATAAATGTTGTCATTTTTAGTACACAAACAGTAGTTGGTGTCTGTATTGCTTGTTTTTTGTAATTACTGAGAAAGTGTACAAACGGATATGTTGACTAGTCACCGATGACATTACAAATGCTTTATAATTACCAAATTCAATTGTTTTTTTTAATATAATTGTTTTACAGGATGTTATTGCATTAGGAATGACATCTAATATAGTAAGAATAGTTAGTGTGACATTTTTGGTAATAACAGATATTTGTGGTTTTTTTATGACATGAATGACTAGTCAACATTCACCTTTTTCCACTTTAACGCTCACATACACACACACAAAATAGCAAACTATCTTTTTATTCATAATTTATGATAAAATACAGTTTGTTCTAACATTATATGCTGATTTCAGTCAAATCTGATGATTTTTACTAATTAGGTCTAATGTCACACTTTTCTTGCCACCTTTTTAGAATTGCTCATATCTCTCTCTCTCTCTCTCTCTCTCTCTCTCTCTCTCTCTCTCTCTCTCTCTCTCTCTTTCTCTCTCTCTCCCCTCTCTCCTCTCTCTCTCCCTCCCTCCCTCCCACCCCCTGTGGGTTCGGGGTAAGAATTGACCCACCGTGTCTCTACACGATTCGTAAGAGGCAAATGACTAGGAACACCGTGACTTGATTTGCGATTACTCTAAACTGTTCTAGTGATTTTCGTGCTTACTGGCCTTATATAGCCTACAAAGGTTGATAAGTGGTTATACACCATCCCTCCATCCCTGGTTTGACATGGGGTTATGTTTTACAGGAGTTTGCATGTAACGGCACTGTGGTGGAGCACCCTGAGTACGGAGAGGTCATCCAGCTGCAGGGTGACAAGCGAGATGCCATGAAGAATTTCCTCATCAAGAGTCAGATTGGCAAGAAGGACAACATCAAGGTAGGTTGCGTGCATCCCACTACCACACTTGAGCTCACACGCGTACACACACATGCACTCGGAATCTCGCCATGTGGAAGTGCCAGGCATTTATTATCATTCGTGGGAAGTTGATGCTCAGTTGCTGTTTTCTGGCTCCACACACTAGTGGCATTTCAATAAGAGCCTGTATGATTCTGCTCCCAAATGGGTGGTATCAGT
>JAWQFJ010000526.1:240219-250219 GCA_034096865.1 Theodoxus fluviatilis
ATTATGAATTAAAAAGATGTAGAGGTTGATTTGCTTATGTCTGTGCTAGTGTGTATGTGGACGAGCTGTTAAAGTTGGAAAAAGGTGGATCGCTGGGACTAGTCATTCCATCGTCATGAAAAAAACCCACACAAGATCTGTCATTACCAAAAACTCGTCCACACTTAAACTGAGTACTTACTATGCTGTAGATGTTCAATGACTAGACGTGCCTAATATACATCCCTGTAAAAACAATTATATAACAAAAAACAATTCGAATTCTGAGTTAATTATAACAAGCACGTTGTAATGGTCATCGTGTGATTCTAGTCAACATAATCCGTGTGTGTCACACACTTCTCTCAGTTAAGTAATTTACAAAAAACAGCAAGCAATACAAGACACCAACCATACTGTGCTGGTGTAGTAACTCAAACAATGACAAACATTTATTCTACTCGTAGCAAAGGTACTAGCTGTAAAATTGCCCATCGTTGTGGCAGCCAATGTAATTGAACAAGAGACAAGTCAATGTCTGTAGTCATAACAACCAGCCTTATCTGACAAGGTAAACACCAGGGGAAACCGTAATGTTCCTCGTCTTCGGCTGCGGCCGACGTGTGTCAGGTCGGAGGTTCAGAGCGAGCGAAAGGGCACGGTTACGGCCCGTTTCCGGCCCCACCCACAATCCGCCGCCAGCCGACAAGAGTACTGGTTCGGCCCGCTTCCCTGCGGCAGCAGCCACCTTCCGACCTTAGTGTACACGCATTACAACTTACTTATTTTTCCGGTGATCACGCGACACAATTGCGGCCACAATCAGAAGGCCTCAAGGCTGACAGACAGGCCGCGTTATTGCGTAAGCTTCCCATTGGTGTCTTTGCAGCCCCATGCGACCTCGAGATTTCGAGCTCGTGGTTGCCTTCCTGGTTAATTATTCTCCTCTGGTACCGGTGGAAACAGGTTCTGCCAGTCAAAGCCTGGGAGGAAATGACAGCTTTTAGCTTCGATGCCGATACCCAAACATGTTGGCGTTCTTTGGAAGGAAGGCATGCCTTCTGGATAAACATTAAGCCTTTCAAATCTGTGCATTTTGGCCTCGCCCCTAGGTTAGTAGCTTTGGATGCCTTCGGGCTACGCGGCCTACAATAGATGATGACACAAATATTACAAAAGACTCTTACCGCTTCGTTTTATTGCACCGCTCGCTATTTGTTACCCTCGAGCTTGCATCCGCGGTCAAGCACTTCTGGAGCCTATAGGTGCGTTGGTTTAGAACCGACAATGTATTGGAGCCCCTGGGGGAAACACTGAGAAAGCTTTTGCGCAGAGAAAGAACAAGGGTAGAGAATGATATTCTATACGTTTCTTCGCTGTTCTGGTGATTCGAAGTCACCAGGAGTACTTTGACGCGAAATTGTGAGGCGAACTTTCACATCATCTACACAACCGCCTTTTAAAAAACGCTAGTGATTAATTTACGGATGGAATATATGACCGATATCACCCTGACTAACACTTTTTACACCCAGCCCTGGATCCAATGCAATAAAACCACGCCGACAAATAGTTGACTCTTATTCGCTACATCTGAAAAATCGTCGGGACATTGGATCACGACGGCCGTTGGGTACGAGGCAGACACGCGGAGGGGTATTTGAAGCCAAATAAAATCAAGAATAAGGTTGGTACACATTCAGTTCTAGTGTGCTGGCGCAGTTGCAGACATATTAACTTTATTTTTGACTTGTCCTCAAAAACCACCAGATGTTAGAACAAACAAAGTCGGGGGCTTCTAAGGAGAAAACGGACACTCATTTTCCTGCTTGGGTGGAACAATGTTCCACGTGTGTGGGTATAAGGGCGCGGTTTACTTTCACGTCTCCTCTTTATAATATGACATATGCGGACCAAATTCACAACACACAAGAAAGCAAACAATTAAAAAGGTGGCAATGGCGCATGGTTGTCCAGTAGAGTGTAAATAACACAAAAACTACAAACATTTTATGATGTTACGTTTATATCATATTGTAGAGAAAAGATTAAAGATATACATATAATAAATCTGTTCCGATTGTTGCTTTTGTGTGTGAATGGTCCGCATGTATTTAAAGAGAAACGTGAAAAACCGCCATTACCAAACGTGACATTTTTCACCAAGAGGAAAAGGATTCCGTTTTCTCTTGAACCCCACATTTGTTTTCTAACATCTGGTGGTTTTTAGACAAGAAAATAGTTAATGCTCAACTGCCAGCAACTAGAACTGAATGTTACCAACCTATTCTGATTTTATTTGGCTTCAAAATCCGCGTTTGCCTCGTCACGGCGTCGTGTCATTGCAGACGAATTTTTCAGTGTACGATAAGATCAACTATTTTCGGCGTGGTTTATTGGATTGGATCCAGGATTGGTGTAAAGTTATCGATAATATCGTCATAATTCTCAGAAAATTAATCAATGCGTTTTTTAAGGAGTTGTAGGATGTGAAAGTTTAGCATCAAATTTCCGTCATAATGTGCCGAATCAACAAAAGCGAAAAAAGATGAATTTTCTTCGAAACTTTTCTGTTCCCGATCCATAATTTCGTTCTAACACATATATGCCAGAAGTGCTGACCGAGCAACACGAGGTAAAATGGAGCGCAAACGAAGAGGTAAGAGTTTTTGTATTTGTGTCATCATAAATTGTGGACGAGTGCCGAGGCAACAAAGTACTAACCAGGCAGCCAAAATGCACAGATTTGAAAGCTTAGTTTCAGCATCTTCCTTCCAAAGAACGCCACATGTTTGGTATCGCATCGAAGCTTCATTTCCCGGCTTTACGTTGCAACTGTTTCCGGTACCGAAGAATAATTACCGAAGGCACACGAGATAGAAATTAGAGGCCAGTGCAAACCAATGGAAAGCTTCGAAATAACGGCCTGTCTGTCAGCTAGGCTCTGATTGGCCGCTTGTGTGCGTGATCACAGCGTGTCACGGCGGAAGTGGCTGGCGGAAACGGCCGAACCGTACTTCGACTGGCGGAAGTGGTGGTCGGAAACGGCCGAACCGTACTTCGACTGCTTCCGACCTGAATGTCGGCCACCGAAGCAAACATCGGTTTCCTGTGTTGACTTGTCACTGATGACACAAAATTGATTTCTTGAATTAAATTGCTGCAAAACGGCAATTTTAAGCTGTACCTTTGCTACAGTGAATAAATGTTGTCATTTTTAGTACACAAACAGTAGTTGGTGTCTGTATTGCTTGTTTTTTGTAATTACTGAGAAAGTGTACAAACGGATATGTTGACTAGTCACCGATGACATTACAAATGCTTTATAATTACCAAATTCAATTGTTTTTTTAATATAATTGTTTTACAGGATGTTATTGCATTAGGAATGACATCTAATATAGTAAGAATAGTTAGTGTGACATTTTTGGTAATAACAGATATTTGTGGTTTTTTTATGACATGAATGACTAGTCAACATTCACCTTTTTCCACTTTAACGCTCACATACACACACACAAAATAGCAAACTATCTTTTTATTCATAATTTATGATAAAATACAGTTTGTTCTAACATTATATGCTGATTTCAGTCAAATCTGATGATTTTTACTAATTAGGTCTAATGTCACACTTTTCTTGCCACCTTTTTAGAATTGCTCAAAGGCTGATAGGCCGTTATACACCATCCCTCCCTCCCTGGTTTGACATGGGGTTATGTTTTACAGGAGTTTGCATGTAACGGCACTGTGGTGGAGCACCCTGAGTACGGAGAGGTCATCCAGCTGCAGGGTGACAAGCGAGATGCCATGAAGAATTTCCTCATCAAGAGTCAGATTGGCAAGAAGGACAACATCAAGGTAGGTTGCGTGCATCCCACTACCACACTTGAGCTCACACGCGTACACACACATGCACTCGGAATCTCGCCATGTGGAAGTGCCAGGCATTTATTATCATTCGTGGGAAGTTGATGCTCAGTTGCTGTTTTCTGGCTCCACACACTAGTGGCATTTCAATAAGAGCCTGTATGATTCTGCTCCCAAATGGGTGGTATCAGTAGGTAGGGGCGCACCCCCACAAAATGGGTGGGAAAGCTGCCTCAGGTCATGATTTTACTTAGTTTTAATCGGCTAAAATGAATCTCTAAAACGTCAAGAACAAGATTAAAACACATTGAAACAGAAAGATAAACAATCCTTCTGTCTGTTAGCATCCTTGTTATTATCAGATCTGTTTGATTTGAGTAATTCTGAGTCATTTGAAAGTTGTCACTTTTCAAGCTGTGTCGGCATCCATTTTGCGTTAGTCAACTTGGCCGAAATCACCACTCGACTTCGGAGGTGAAGTAAACACGCACTATTTCATCTTTATCAACAGATTTGATCTACATTAGCGGAATATAGTCCGTAGTTTACACTGGTAAATGTATTTTTTTCATGCGTTATTTAGTTTTTTTAATTAAATAATTTCTTTTATAGTGGTAATCTTTAAACCCGTGTAACTTTTGAACCGCTGAACCGATTGACCACATAAAGGATGCGCCTGAAAGCTCATTCATCTGCGATTCCAACCGTATAACACATGCCATCGTAGTAGTCAGACGAGAAGAGCGCAGCCAATGAGAAGAGAGCTTTGTAAGCACTTCGGCAGACTCGCTTCGACCGGCTATCATGGCGGACGCAGTGCTTTCTGTCGCTAGCGGCGAAGATAAATCTACATCTTTTGTGACGAAAATCAGAGCCATATTGGTCATATTTATCCTTAGGTAATCACTTTTGGCAGTATTATTTGCTAAATTCATTTGTAATTGTGAAAATACGTCGCTTGTTTTAGACCCACGTGTTGACCATATTAGCCGCTTAGCGGACGATTTCGTTTCAATGCTCTGTGCACTCGCGCGCTGATTTAATTTGTTTCTTTAGGAAACAGTTGCTGCTGCTGTGCCTAGATCAAGTTTGAGTCATTTCTGAATCATTCTATGCCGGATATTAACGTGTTTTCTCATGGATTGCGATGGACGTACATGGATTAATATACTTATATAGAGGTGCCTCGCCGCACCTCGCTTGCAATGACTTCGCTGTTGATCAACATTTCACTCCGAGTTGTGAAATGGGGTGTTTTTTTTACCTTTCGCCATACATGTGATATATTTATTTCAAAGTCAAACTAATCTTCAATCACTACTTCGATAGTTTTTAATTCTCTGCAGTCTGCTGTTGTTTTCTTAAGGATTAAATAAGGATGTAAGGAATATTTGCTCCTTTGCTGAAACGCTAGGCCTCGCGTTCCGAACACCATCCATTAATTCATCATTGTTTTTTTCCAGTTTATCCAAGTTTTATGGTCTATCATACTAATTTGAGTCAAATAAAAGACTGACTGAAACTGTGAAAGTAAAACTAGTAAAAGTAAACAGCCCTGTGTCATGTGTGGTTTCAGTCATAAATCAGTAAATAATTGATAATTGATATGAGCATATTTTGTTTGTTACACATGTTGCACTTGCACCATATTCTTCTTCTGGCAAATCATTCACAGTGGAATCTCCAGCAAACCTGCCTGCCATGTACACCAGTTTTAAGCAGCACTTGATTGACAATTTTGTTTGAGTCTTTGAATGACTTTGAAGTAGGGTTATGAATTTGACAATCGCAACTTGTCCCACTGTGCGCTTTGCAAGAATTTTGTTTAGAACATAGAACTGTTAACAGTATTTGTAAATATCTTCCTTGATTTAACACATATGTGTGAAGATAACAGTATAACTAATCTACACACCAAAAACCATGGCTGTATTCCCAATAGTTTCTGAAATATTTCAATCTGAAATGTGGTTTTCCCCTAAATTTCCGTCGTTTCCACTGAAGATCATGGAGAATTCGTACATACTTGTGTGTGATTTTTTCAAACATTGCACTGTCTACAAAGCTTACATTGTAATCTGTCTATACACCAAAATTGGTGGTATTATCTTCAATAGTTTCTGAATTATTGGCATTAAAGTGACAAAAAATGTACTTTTTCCTGTTGTTCCGCTTAACAAATTCGTGTTTTTGTCATTTTTGAGGCTCTTTTTCTCCCAAAATATGAAACTAGACTGGCTGAAAAAAAATACACTTATTCTACACAAACATGTTTGGCATTTCTGAAAGTTCCAGACTGCTCCTGTACATATTATATGAAATGTGATGACCGAAAGTTGCCCCCTCGGCAATTTTGTGATCGGAGGTGCGAAAACATGTATACTAAAATATCAATATCTCATGAACTAATGAAGGTATCCACTTACTTTTTTGTGTGTTATGCTTGTATTGTGTTCTTCTTTTAAAATATCACAAAACATACACTCTCACTTAAAAATAAAATTTTGACTGCCCCTACCTAGTATCAGTTATTTGAAGAAAACACTCCTTGAAGTGGAGCGATCTACCATGGCCCATGGAAGCAGACTAGTCCTGTTTGGATGCCTTCGGTGGGGATGTCATATGCAACAACTGTTGAGGCTGTTCTTCACCAGGAGAAAGCTCCGATCATAAAAACTGGGTTTGAGGTGTGTGTTGTGTTTCCAGGACATGCTAAGGCCAGGCACACGAACCACCCTTTGTTTCCTCAGCTAGCATGCAAACTGCTCATTTTTGACTCACATGCGAAGCAAAAGTGAGTCTATGTACTCGCCCGTTTCATCCGTCCGGGCATCCGTGAAAAACTTTAACATTGGATTTTTCTCAGAGACTATTAAGTCTATCAACACCCAATTTGGCATGATGGTGTATGATGACAAGGCGTCAAAAAACATACATAGTGACTTGACCTTGCATCAAGGTCGCAGGTCCCATAAATGTTGTCTAAAAAACAGCCGTTTTTCACGTTTTCTCAATTTTCTCTGAAGTTTTTGAGATTGGATATCTGACCTATATATGGTATATAGGGCAAAGTAATCCCTATCTTTTGATACCTGTTTGGTTAACCTTGCTTCAAGGTCACAGGAGCTCTTCAAAGTTGGATTGTATACATATTTTGAAGTGACCTTGACCCTGAACTATGGAAGATAACTGTTTCAAACTTAATAATTATGTGGGGCACATGTTATACTTTCATCATGAGACACATTTGGTCACATATCATGAAGGTCAAGGTCACTTTGACCCTTATGAAATGTGATCAAAATGGGGTAGTGAACCACTAAAAGTGACCATATCTCATGGTAGAAAGTGCCAATAAGCACCATTGTGCTTCCTATGTCTTGAATTAACAGCTTTGTGTTGCATGACCTTGGTTGACCTTGGGTCAAGGTCACATGTATTTTGTAGGGAAAATGTGTAAAGCAGTTCTTAGTGTATGATGTCATTGCTAGGTTTAGTTGGTTGACCTTGAAGGTCACCTGAAGGTCAAGGTCATGTAAAGGTCAAGGTCAAGCATGTGAGTTGTATGGGCTTTGCCCTTCTTGTTTATACTTTAGCCTTGTTTTTCTCATACATGAACGCACGTATGTGCCCATTCTTTCCTGAATGCGCTGGTTATTTCCCGTCAATATTTTCTCTTGGTGTTCTTTCTGTGTCCCCCTGTGGATTGGGAATAAGGTAAGAATAGATCCACCGCATCTCCCTACGAAATTTGTAAGAGGCAAATAAATAGCGACATGGTGACTTGATGCGGGCTTACTCGAACTATTCTAGTGATTTTCGTGCCTAATGGGCCCACAAAGCCCACAAAGGCTGATAGACCATAAAACTCCATCCATCTATCCATCCTCCTAAAAGCCACTGTCTGCCAGTCTTGACAACAAGTGTTTGGTCTTCTGCTTGCAGGTCCACGGTTTCTAACGAAGCCATGCCAAGGCCCACCCCACTTCTGGTGACCCAGCCTCCCCCAGCAGTGTGGACAAGATCTGTGTCCTGCGACCTCCCTCCCAGATGATTATGTCCTGTGAGTGGGGAGACATCACCTAGCCCCCTCCTTCCCTCCCCCCTTCAAGGGAATATCTGATACAGGGCCATGCCTAGGAGGGAGGAGACGGCGAACATTCATCATCATCCACCATTGTTACTTTGCCATCATCATGTTCACGGGTGGAGTCGGAGGCTGCTCTCTCTCCCCCTGTGTAAATTAAAACTTCCTTCTAAGTCTCTCTTTTGTCAGAAGCATGTAGCAACGTTGGTTTGTCTTTCTATCTTGGTGTAATAAAGACTTTGTATTTCAAAGTTTGCAGTCTCTGGAATTATTGACTGATTGTGGTTTGGTTCACTTACTAGTGATGCTGTCAATTTTCTCTGAGCAAGTTTCATGATACAGGTGTATTTTTGGTGAAGTAGGAATTTATAATTGTCTTTACTGCATTGAAAATTGAAGTGCCATTTCCCATCTGTCTTGTTCAGTTTTGGATGAGCAATTCACCAACCTGGACTGCACATTATTTTTGGTAGGGAAAAGAAGTGGTAAAAGAACTTGGTTATTAGATCCATAAAGAGTGTAGATGTGTAAACCTGGGGTTATCCCAACTGGTATCTCACGTGTATGTAGTGATGTTTGTCTGACAGTGTACAGAGCTGTTTGAGCAGATGTCTAGACTTTTAAGGAAGAATAGTTGCAGTGCACATTCTTGCCTTGCGAGGGCTTGTCAGCCAGGATGGAACGTGCACAGAGATGATGGTGGAGAATTGAGGTACGATGATCTATTAATTAAACTGGGCTTTAGTACCAGTGGAAGCAATATGCAATATCTTCCATTGAGATGCATGTCTGAATGACTGCTTGTGAACAAGTGCCCAATGACCCTGGGAGAATCTGTGATGCTCCATACAAAAGCCAGGGTAACCTGCACTTTGAATTCTTTTAGAGACCTGTATCTTAACCTTGAAAATAAAATTCATCAATTCCAAATGGTTATCTGCAAAGTTTACCTACTGTCTTGCTTTCATTCTCATCCTCGTAATTAAGTCAATTGTCTCGGTCTTTTTTCATTCTCTCATGTGCTTCATTGATTCCCTGTAATGGGATATTTCAGAGATGCATCCCCTGAAAGCTCAAGTGAAATTAATCTAAATCACCCACAATGTCAAAGTCAATGCTACACTCTGGGGGGATATATTTTTGATAACTCACTTTAGCTTTTTTGCATGGAGCATCACATATAGTTTCTGTCTGGCAACACCTCTTACTACAAGAATGGGCCTATTGTAAACTTAGCACTTGAACCCCTCGTAGGTCTATTGTAAACTTGGCACTCGAACCCCTCGTAGGTCTATTGTAAACTTAGCACTTGAACCCCTCGTAGGCCTATTGTAAACTTAGCACTTGAACCCCTCGTAGGTCTATTGTAAACTTGGCACTCGAACTCCTCGTAGGCCTATTGTAAACTTGGCACTCGAACTCCTCACACTAATGTTCCCAGTCTACTACGAACAGCTTCTGTCTACAAAAATGAACAGGCTCAAGTATATCAGAGGAGCAGAGGTCCATTGCTTATGCTAGGAACCTTGCAAGGAATAGGCTGGTGTGGATGTCAACATGATGAAAAGTAGATGTAAAGGCAGTCAGATGTTTGACTCGAGCTGACACTGGCCTATTTTTTGCCAACTAGATGGGCTAAGCAAAGCACCCATGTTGACATCCAGTCCCCCTGCATCTCCTTTCGCATTTTGTAAGCGGTGAATCGATAAGGAGTTGTGATGACCTCTTCATATTCTAACCAATTCTAATGTTTTTCTTGATTATTGGCCTGAAACTGTCTACATGAGCTGATAGGCCATATAATCCCATCCATTGACATCCGCCAGTGCCTCACAAAACCTCTCGAAGGCAGCCTAAGTGGGCCACATGCCTGTACCAAACATGCATTCCAAAAGAGGTGCAGACGTACACGTACTGTCAAGAAGCTTTCTATTTTGGGATGTCTTGGAAAGAGCTGCGTGTTCCATGCTGAAGGCATGCAAACTCTGTCAACACACTCCATGCTTATGTACAGTGCTACATGCACTTAAACTAAAGCTATGCTTTATGAATCAGTCGCAACTA
>JAWQFJ010000526.1:255219-260826 GCA_034096865.1 Theodoxus fluviatilis
GCGAGATTTCGGGCCAGACAAACGCGCCCCATGACTCGGTGAGTGCTGTCCTCTATTTCGGTCACTCCTGTGAAAGATGGCAGCTGCACAGATGACAGCCGAAGGTTCGCAGGTGTATTCTTTTTTGCCGAGTGATTCGGTTATTTCAATGGGAAAACATAAACTGAATCTTTCGTTTCCTTTTTTTTAATTCCGTCTTTTATCATTCATCTCCTCTCGTTTTCACGCGTCTCTGCTTGCATTCCCCACGAAACTGACTTAGAGTAGCCTTGCTAACTGCTGGCTGAGCTTCGCAACGTAGTCCTTTCTTCTGACGCAGAACGCTACATCCGGGATATTTGTCTCATGAGGGTAAGAGCAACTATCTCTCACGATTGTCCTCATTTCCAGACCTCGACGGAAGTGCTTTTTCTGTCGCAGTATTTTTCTCTTATCTTTATCTTTTGCAGATGTTTTTTCTTTACGTATTTACTGTATTTCCTTCTCTGTGTTTCTTCCATCTTCTTTATTTTATCTGTTTCTATCTAACTTCCTTTCTTTCTATCCTCTCTTTTTGTTTTATTATTTACTTTTCCCCCCCATCTCTCCCGCCCCTGGGATTGAAGCATGGCACAACGCCTCGCTGCAAAGTCCAAAGCCTTAGCTTACTGGACCATCTACTCCTTCTTAATAAGAGTATATCAATAGTCCAGCAGAGGCTGCGGGTTGGCTTTCAACTCATGAGGGCACAAGGGGAGAGTACTGCAATGGGAGCTGCGAGGATCTTTCTTTTTTTGTATCCTTTCTTTCTGTCTGTCTATCTTTTGTTTCTGTCTGTCTGTCTATCCTTTCTTTCTGTCTGTCTGTCTATCCTTTCTTTCTGTCTGTATGTCTGTCTGTCTGTCTGCCTATCCTTTCTTTCCTTCTGTGTGTCTATGTGTCTGTGTGCGTGTCTGTCTATCCTTTCTGTCTGTCTGTCTGTCTGTCTGTCTGTCTGTCTGTCTGTCTGTCTGTTTCTTTCTGTCTGTCTGTCTATCCTTTCTTTCTGTCTGTGTGTCTGTCTGTCTGTCTGTCTGTCTGTCTGTCTGTCTGTGTATCTGTCTGTCTGTCTGTGTGTCTGTCTGTCTGTCTGTCTGTCTGTCTGTCTGTGTCTGTCTGCCTGTGTGTCTGTCTGTGTTTCTGTCTGTGTGTCTGTCTGTCTGTCTGTCTGTGTTTCTGTCAGTGTGACTGTCTGTGTTTCTGTCTGTCTGTCTGTGGGTCTGTCTGTCTGTGTGTATATCTGTGTGTCTGTCTGTGTGCCTGTCTGTGTGTCTGTGTGTCTGTCTGTCTGTGTGTTTGTCTGTCTGTGTGTCTGTGTGTCTGTCTGTCTGTCTGTGTGTCTGTCTGTGTTTCTGTCTGTGTGTCTGTCTGTGTGTCTGTCTGTCTGTGTGTCTGTCTGTCTGTCTGTGTGTCTGTGTGTCTGTCTGTCTGTCTGTCTGTCTGTCTGTGTGTCTGTCTGTGTCTGTCTGTGTGTCTGTCTGTCTGTCTGTCTGTGTTTCTGTCTGTGTGTCTGTCTGTGTTTCTGTCTGTGTGTCTGTCTGTGTGTCTGTCTGTCTGTGTGTCTGTCTGTGTGTCTGTCTGTGTGTCTGTCTGTCTGTCTGTCTGTCTGTGTGTCTGTCTGTGTGTCTGTCTGTGTGTCTGTGTGTCTGTCTGTCTGTCTGTCTGTCTGTCTGTCTGTCTGTCTGTCTGTCTGTCTGTCTGTCTGTCTGTCTGTCTGTCTGTCTGTCTGTGTGTGTGTCTGTCTGTCTGTCTGTCTGTCTCTCTCCGTGTCTGTCTGTCTGCGTGTCTGCATGTCTGTGTGTCTGTGCGTCTGTCTGTCTGTGTATCTGTCTGTCTGTCTGTCTGTCTGCCTGAATGCCTGCCTGCCTGCCTGCCTGCTTGCCGGCCTGCCTGCCGGCCTGTCTCTACCTCTGTGCATTTGTCTGTGTCTCTGTCTCTATCTCTGTCTGTCTGTGTGTCTGTGTGTCTGTCTGTCTATCCGTCCGTCCGTCCGTCGATCTGTCCTTCCGTTCCTCCTCCTCCTCCTCCTCCTCCTCCTCCTCCTCCTCCCTCCCTCCCTCCCTCCCTCCCTCTGCCACCCACTCACAATCCACCCCACTCCCACCCTCACTCACATTCCCATCCCCCACTTCACCCTCTCTCTCTCTCTCTCTCTCTCTCTCTCTCTCTCTCTCTCTCTCTCTCTCTCTCTCTCTCTCTCTCTCTCTCTCTCTCTCTCTCTCTCTCTCTCTCTCTCTCTCTCTCCAAACACACGGGTTCTCCAATGAAGGCGAAGTGTGCTCGTCGTTTTGCAGTTCGTGCCTTCTTTTGGGGAGACTTACCTCCCTTTACTGTGACCTTTACGCCCCTTCACCTTACTTAGGTCACTGTGACTAGCGCGGAAGGCTGCTGCTGAAAAACTTTCACTGATCGCCCTGCTTTAAGCGCCCAAAAGTCTCAAACAACGTAATCATAGTGTTCTAGGTTCTGTTTCGCGAATATATCTTCCAAAATGATGCTGCTATGTGTCGAGGAAGTCGTTTTCTGTTGCTTTTTCAAGGTTGGAAGTTGCGAAGAGATTGCATCATCTGACCTTGTTGGTTCTGTTAGGTACACGTGTTGTCTGGGCCTCCGACTGCGCTAGCACATGTATGCTTAGTGTCCCACTGAAGATCGCGGATCGAGCTTCAAAAGTTTCATTCGGGGGAAGGAGAGGGAGATCACTATCATGATGTTTCATAATCATCTATACTTTGTGCTCTTTTTTTTAATCGGCGGAGTTAAAGATTGATCGCGTTATTTATTTTTTTTGCGCTGTCTTTATCTCTCTTATTTAGCGTTGCATGGTTCCTTTAACCCCACCTCTCACCTCACCTTTTTCTCTCTGACCCCCTCCCTCGATACCCTTTCCCTCCCCCTTCTGCTTCCCCTCTTCCCTTCCCCCTCCCCCTAACGTACTTTTACTCGTATCCCCACCTTCCATGCAAGCGGGATGACGAAGAGACAGACTTGCGGATATGTGTAGGCAGTAAAGCTGACTGAGGGGTGGTGACCTACACGTGGACTGCATGACTCATACAGTGGGACGCAGACATTAACAAACAAACACGCATACATTCGCACCCGCACCTACCTCCGAATAGGCATAGGGTGCATATGGATCACGGACTAAGCTAGGCACACTGTTGCCAGCGCGCACGCATGCACGCACACGCGCGCACACGCACACGCCTGCGCGCATTCTTACGGAGAAAGGCCGGTAGACAGAAACACAAAGGAATAGCTAGAGACAACGAGAGGCAGATGGGAAGATAGAGGAAGATCGACAGACGGGGAGAGCAACAGTTAAAGATGAACAGACAGGCAGACAAATAAGACAAAGAGAGTAACATAAATTAATGGAATGGAAGACAGACAGACAGACACACAACCAAACACACACACACAAACACACACAGAGACTTACAGACAGACGGACAGACAGACACACAGACAGACAACAGAGACACCCAGACACACAGACAGACACACAGACAGACAGACGTACAGACAGACAGACAGACAGACAGACAGACAGACAGACAGGCAGGCAGACACACAGACACACACACACAGACAGAAACAGAGAGACGACAGACAGACAGACGGGCAGGCAGGCACGCAGGCAGAGCAAGAGAGAGAGACAGACACACAGACACACAGACAGACGGACACACGGACACACAGACACACAGACAGACAGACAGAGAGAGAGAGAGAGAGAGAGAGAGAGAGAGAGAGAGAGAGAGAGAGAGAGAGAGAGAGAGAGAGAGAGAGAGACAGAGAAGCAGTAGTAGGAGTGATACCCGTACAGATAAAGATTGAGACATCTCTATCAACAATAGACCTACCAGTATGCTGTCTGGACAGAGACACTGAGACAGCGTCAGGTCGACAACTGCAGTTTATGCGACTGTATGAAACGATTAAATTACCTGCTGACTCATGAGCTCTCGCTTCCATGGACCTCGATCGAGCAGACGACCCAAATACATCCTTTGGACGATAGCCTTACCCTGATCAGCCCTGATCAGCCCTGATCATGACTAAACACACTGTTTCCACTGCTGTTTGAAGTTTATAGTCAGAGAAATATGCTAATACGAATGCAAATGGACGATTTTTTTTCTTTCTCATGCAAATATCCCTGTGTGATATTCAAGCAAGCCTGTTTAGCTGTTGGACATTCTGAAATTGACATCGCCGTTGTAGCCTCGATCCAAGGTCAAGCAGTTCGCAATCATAAAGAGCTTCGACCCTTTTGACTGCTAACTTTCAAAGAGGAGTTTTCCAGACTATATAATTTCCTGTTTTAGGTCACTGACTATGTGTATGCTCATCCACGCATTCAAGCACACTGCACACTCGAGATTCTTCACTCTCGTAGTAAGACACGAAGCAACCTTTCTCGGACAGAGTAGCAAGGGAATCTCCATGCATGTACTGCATGTCAGCCGCTGCTTCTTAGTCTTACGCACGTGACCCAGTCTATTTGCAGGTCGACTTGTAACCTGGATAGTTATCTGTTTCTCTACCACATATTGCAGGGGTCGACTTTTTGGTCTCTTGTTGTTGTTTTTTAAGGGCTGTTGTGTTGAGAGTGCTTAATCGTCAACAGGCAGATAACTTTCACGTGGGGATTTTTTCCTTATGCTGTGCGCATGCGCAATGACCTATCGATATTTAGGAAGGACTGACTTTCATTAGGTTAGCGTCACATACGTTATTGCCTCCATTGCTGTGCAACTGTCGTACAGATGGGGTCATGATGATTACTGCAGGCATTTGGATGCAGGACTTATCAGGATGAGTCTCTATGGAAGATGAACGTTGCATCATTATCAATCTCTTTCGTTTTGATGGGTAAATCTGCAAGAGAGTTTCATCAAAGGTTTTGGTTCTAGATCAATGCTGTTGACGCTTGCCCAGCAGTCACTTTCAGCAGGGGCGGTGATTTCATTACTGCATGAATCATTGTGCTGCATTCTAGGGTAACAGTGCTGAACCCTCCTCCATACTGTGGTATCATTATTCATTTAAATCGTTTCGATTTTGCTATGGTTTTTCATATAATGCTAAAGCAAAAGTCCCTTCTTGCTACGGTAAGATCTCAAATGAAGTCGACATGTGTAGGATTGTAGGCCTACACTTTTCCTCCTGGTGAAATAAAGACTTTTTACGCCGTTTTCATCCCCGCAGTTTTGACAATCCCGAGCGTGAAACTGAAATTATCATCTGTTTCCTGACACTGACTGTCCGATGAAATCAACTCTCAGAGCAAGGTTGTCATCTTCCCCGTAGACCCTTTGTCTTTATTGGACAAAAGTAGAGTGGAATGTAGTGCCAGCTGGTGTTGTACTGCGCTGGCGTAGTACCACGTGAAAGTAGTTCCGGCAGTGCTAGACAGCCATACTTCCTGTCTGCAGTTTGCCAGGCAATGCGAAGGGCACTAAACAGCAAGCCTGCAGCATCCATCACCCTGCTGGAACTCGCTGTTTCCTGGTGTTCATGCACAAAGGTAATGTTGGGAACACGACAGCAGTCTTCTTTGTAACTCCGGTGTCCACGATA
>JAWQFJ010000528.1:0-14282 GCA_034096865.1 Theodoxus fluviatilis
CTTATGCAAAAACATAACCTGAAAATAATGCAGTATCTAATACATCACTTCACAAATCACCACTATGCAAAGGATATAACAAGAAGGGCAAAGCCCATACGACTCACATGCTTGACCTTGACCTTTATATGACCTTGACCTTCAGGTGACCTTCAAGGTCAAGGTCAAACAACTAAACCTACCAATGACATCATACACAAAGAAATGCTTTACACATTTTTCCTACCAAAATGCATGTGACCTTGACCCAAGGTCAAGGTCATCCAAGGTCATGCAACACAAAGCTGTTAATTCAAGACATAGGAAGCACAATGGTGCTTATTGGCACTTTCTACCATGAGATATGGTCACTTTTAGTGGTTCACTACCCCATTTTGGTCACATTTCATAAGGGTCAAAGTGACCTTGACCTTGATGATATGTGACCAAATGTGTCTCATGATGAAAGTATAACATGTGCCCCACATAATTATTAAGTTTGAAACAGTTATCTTCCATAGTTCAGGGTCAAGGTCACTTCAAAATATGTATACAATCCAACTTTGAAGAGCTCCTGTGACCTTGACCTTGAAGCAAGGTCAACCAAACTGGTATCAAAAGATAGGGCTTGCTTTGACCTATATACCACTTGTAGCTAAGGTCGCCATTCTCAATAACGTGGGAGAAAATTGGGAAAATGTGAAAAATGACTGTTTTTGAGACCACATTTATGGCTCCTGTGACCTTGACCTTGAAGCAAGGTCAAGTCACTATGTATGTTTTTTGAGGCCTTGTCATTATACACCATCATGCCACATTTGGTGTTGATAGACTTAATAGTCTCCGAGAAAAATCCAACGTTTAAGTTTTTTACGCCCGGACGCCCGGACGGACGGACGCCCGGACGGACGAAACGGCTCAGTACACAGACTCACTTTTGCTTCGCATGTGAGTCAAAAATGGCAAACTATTATACAGGCAATTTTTCTCTTCATTCTGGAAATTGAAATACCATCTCCCTATCTCTTAAATCTGAGGGTTACACGCCTCAAAATCCCGGGTGGGAGCCTACCAAAGGAGTCGTATGGGTCGATGTTGGAGGAGGGGATGTTCCAACAGCGAATGGTCCCATCAGTGCCTCCACTGAAGCACTGTTCCCCTGTGGCGCTGACTGCCAGGCAGAGGACGGGGCCAAGGTGGCCGCGGAACGTGTAGACAGGCTCCACGTCCAGGGAGGCTGCCCTGGGAAGAGAGAGAGATGACTCCATGTAGCTCTATCCACCGTGCCTCCCAAACAGGCATGCACTATTGTACAGTAACTACATGCATCCTGCTCACCCATTACACCTGCATAAATTACTTCTGCAGAGAAACAGTGATATAAAGTATGTATTCTTGCATGCACATCTACATAGGATAAGCTCTCCCAGAGAGACAAGCGTTTATGTATAAATATCACTCTTTGAAAGGCAAAACTCCTGTCTCTTGTAGAGATAGCTTATTCAATACCCTACTTTGCACACACTGTACATAAAGCACTCCTGTCGAAGCACTACTCCTGTACAAACAGCTCTAGACAGTACCACTGCTGAGACAATGCTACTATACTCACAACACTCTGTACATTCACCACTCCTGTACAAACAGCTCTAGACAGTACCACTGCTGAGACAATGCTACTATACTCACAACACTGTACATTCACCACTCCTGTACAAACAGCTCTAGACAGTACCACTGCTGAGACAATGCTACTATACTCACAACACTCTGTACATTCACCACTCCTGTAGAAGCACTACTCCTGTACAAACAGCTCTAGACAGTACCACTGCTGAGACAATGCTACTATACTCACAACACTCTGTACATTCACCACTCCTGTACAAACAGCTCTAGACAGTACCACTGCTGAGACAATGCTACTATACTCACAACACTGTACATTGACCACTCATGTACAAACAGCTCTAGACAGTACCACTGCTGAGACAATGCTACTATACTCACAACACTCTGTACATTCACCACTCCTGTACAAACAGCTCTAGACAGTACCACTGCTGAGACAATGCTACTATACTCACAACACTCTGTACATTCACCACTCCTGTACAAACAGTACCACTGCTGAGACAATGCTACTATACTCACAACACTGTACATTCACCACTCCTGTACAAACAGTACCACTGCTGAGACAATGCTACTATACTCACAACACTCTGACAGTACCACTGCTGAGACAATGCTACTATACTCACAACACTCTGTACATTCACCACTCCTATGCAAATGGCACTCCAGTACAGATAACACTTTAGAAGATGCAAACTAATGTAGAGACAACATTCCTGTACATACAGTAAACACATTACTCAGTGCAATAAACAC
Source organism: Theodoxus fluviatilis (assembly GCA_034096865.1). NCBI lineage: Eukaryota > Metazoa > Mollusca > Gastropoda > Cycloneritida > Neritidae > Theodoxus > Theodoxus fluviatilis. The sequence continues at coordinate 2,374 of JAWQFJ010000528.1, forward strand.
TCTTTGTGTAGAAACAGCACTTTCGTACACAGGTACTACAGATACAGTGCACATAGCCCTTCTCTCCTGCATGCACTCCATGTCTGTGGTGATCAAAGGGAGCTAACTCCAACTTACTTCTTGGCAGGAACAGTCTTCTGCAGATTCCATAGTTTGAGAGTGTGGTCTTCTGACGCTGTGATCAGGACTGGTTCTACAGGGTGAAAGCCCAGAGCTCGCACTCCATCAAAATGGCTGCAAAACAGCATCAAAGCCACTTCTTAAGATACATGATTCAACCATTTTTTTCTACAAAGCTTTCATATCAGTTTTTGAGGAAGTGTAAAAAGGCAAAAAATTTAATTTCAAATCCATTTATCTTTGTACATTACACCAGCATGATAGCATTCAAACCCCACAAAGATGTGTGCAAAACAATACTCACCTCCTAAGTGTGTACTTGGCATTCCAGGTTTTTCTGAAAACTTCCTTGGGGGCAGATATCTGTCAAGATCAACATGAAAATGCCTGTCCTGACCAATTTTACACCAACACCCACAACAAAGTGTAAGGGAAAGAGCTATGCCATAGAATGTAGAGACACTGGTGACTGCATTGCTTAGAACTCAAGAGCAATGAAACACTTTTGACTATACTTTGTGACAAGGCCTCATTTATATATATTTCAATAAAACATAAATACAAAATCTGCCAAGTATAAATATTGAAAAGTTTCATTCAACTGTATGAAAGCTCAGTAAGTTCAACTCCAATTAAATGTCTCTCTCTGCCAGGAAAACTAATCTAGCACATTACTCCATACCCATGACTGTCGATACAGTCAGTTTTGTCTCTGGAAGGCATTCCCTCATGCAAGAGAGGACATGCAGAATGTCCCTCAGCTGACTGCCTGCATCATGGCACCAATCAACATCAGCGCCATTGAATTCATACAGAACAGCACAGCACAGCAGCTGCACAACTTTAGATTTTAATCATCACAGCAGATCAGTGAACCCCACATACTCATGTCTATTTAGTTCAGCAGAAAATGCTGTTGTCAAGGTAGTCTTAGGGTTTGTCAGAAGTTTCCATGATCACAGACTTGCGTACATCCAAAACATGCCATCTGGATAGTGCATTCCATGAACATTCCTTGCATGGAGCCAATATCCTGGCAGGGGTAGGTGGAAAAAAAAGTTGACCTCAAGCAGGGATCAAATCTGCCATTTCATTGTATACATCCCAATTTAGATGGAAATCCTAATGTACCCCTCACTCTGCCTCACCATCCCATCTGTGTGTGATCCGCAAGCCAGGAGGGGAGGGGGGGAGGAAAAGACACTTACGTCGTAGCTCATGGGATCTGCCTCATTGGAAACGGTGAGGCTGGCTAACTCTCCCAGGCCCAGCGCAGCATCGATCTCATCTTCCTCTGCCCCTGGCATGCCTTGCAGTGGCTTCCTAGAGCCTGTGGGGAAGGGCAGTGCACCACCCCCTCCCACGTCTGCAAGACAAACAGCAGTGTGCACTCTCCCAAGCACTTGCAGATCCTGGTGCAGCACCAACACTGTCACCGTTCCCACTCACTCTTTCCTCTCACGCTCTTTATTTCATGAAAAACTTAGAAGTTTCTGTTGGTTTTTCACTTAAGGGAAGATTTAATAAATTATTACAATCTTAAAATGAAGCTCAAATTAAATACTTTACAGTAAAACCCCAAGAAAGATATAGCCGAGTAAGAATGTTCTTGTCTTAGAAGAGGTTGTCAAAACAAATTTGATTATGGACCTGAAACCCAATCATTTGACAAACAACCATGGTTGTAATTGACACATCAAGATATCATGAAAATACATCAATACTTTAGTGCAGTGAAGGCAACAGAAGATTAGCAAGAAGCAAAGCAAATCAAACGAAGCAGTCCTTGTATTAAAATGTGCAAGGGAAATACAGCATACAACAGAGTGGATGCAACAAATGCCTCACACATTTCAATAAAAACACACCACTTCTATGTTATGGACATCATCTCAAGAGTAAATAATTTCAAGCACTGGAAATATCTAGCTACAGCTGTTCAGCAGTCTAACTAGGCAAAGCTAAATACAAAGCCTATGATTAACTCTACACATACAGTGCTCCACTACAGTTCTGCATGTAAGCATGTCACATTGTTGCACACGAACTGACCACACACCTAGGACCTCTCAAAAGCTGGCAACTATTCCACTACTGGAAGATCTATGCTTCACTGCTTTCTAGGGAAGTCTCCATGGCAGTGCTAAGTCCACCCTGCCCTGATGCCAGGTATTCACGTCTGCAGAGCTCTCTACTCCAGCGGAGGACAAGCATCATCTGCCAATTCTGTTGTCAACCCTGACCCCTCCGTATCTTTCTCAGAGACATCCAGACCCTTCACCCCCACACGTCCAGCAACCTGTGCAACAATGGGGTAAATCTAATTCTGTCCAAGATTGCGTGGTGCGTACATTTGTGAGAATGGGTTCAAAGCCCTAATGTCTATTCCACCTGTTCTTCTTGAAGGCAATATGCAGCATGTTGGTCTGTTAACTCCAGGCAGGCATGATAGAAGGTCCATGAGGTATGGTATGTGATGTGCGGTCTTACATAACAGGTGTCAAACGGAAAAAGGCAGTTTGTACACAAGGTAGATAACATTCATTGAAAACCCACATCTTTTTCTTGTAAGGAGCCAAGGCATTATTACAAGAAGTGGAAATCCCTTAAAAAACAAATATAACAAGGGAGAGTGCACTTTGATTTCAAAATAAGTTTTCAGACATGAGAAATGAACAGTGCAAATTGTGTTGAGGACCAAGTGGCTATTAGTCCTGCAGTCAGAGGTTACACCATTCACTACTGAAAACAGAAGTTCTCAGTAAAAGACTTACTGTAAAGTTCCAAAGCAAAGAGGCCTACAAAGGCCTCTCCATCACAGACACAACACAATATAATCAACTGTGCATGAGCACTGATTCCCTAGGCCCCAAGGAAGTGCCTCTATGGAAAAGGAGTCAAAAATGCCTCTCTAAGGCAGACAGCAGTTATGGTAAAGAAATCATGACTGAATATGGCATAACCCCATGCATCAGTAGCAAGCATGCCATCACCAAGGGAGTGAGTGCACATACAACATACAGCCTGACATGCAGGTCTGCAGCCATGCAGGGGGGCGAGAGGGGAGCGAACTGGGAAGAGATGGTGGAGAAAGATGAGGCTTGGTGATCATACCCATGTCATCTACGTCGGGCATGCTAGAGGAGAAGGAGGAAGAGGCGGTGGTGGAGCGGGGGGGACTGGCAGCGCCAGTCTGCGTGGAGTCTTCAAGGTTGGCCAACATGGCCTGCAGAGTTTGCCTTGATGGCCCTGCCAACAACACACCATTCAGCCATCCTGTCCGCTTCACACAGTGCTTTGCCTGCCTGCAGCCTTTGCATGACCAGCTAGCACAAGGTAGAGGTGGGGGGGGGAAGGAGGGAGGCAGGGGGTGGGGGGAGGGCCAGACAGATGCAGGGGGCCAAATAAGGCAATTCATAAGCAAAGGAGGTTATCGCATCTAATCCTGCGTAGAGAAGGCAAATTGTGATAGAGGTACAGAAGATGGGGTTTTGAAAGGGACCTTCTTTAGGACTAGAAATTTTAAAAATTATGTACTGAGAAAAGTGTTATGCTCTATGAAAATCTAGGAAGGTTCCACTGCTACTGCAAAGCTAGGGCGACAGAAGATGTCTGTGACTTTATAAAAAGGGAATTCAAGAGGTTAACAAAATGCCTAAGGAGGGTTGAAGGAAAGGAAGTTGGGGTTTGGGTGGGGGAGGGGAAGGCCTGGTCATAGCATGTAAGGATGGATGTATTTTACTACATGGGAGGTGGGGGGCGGACAGAGGAGAAGCCAATTGTGACTTGGAGTTTACGACAAAAGGCACTGATGCTTTTTTCATAAGTTCTTTACCATCACATTCTGCTATTAAATAAAAATATATTCACTGGATTCTACAGAGTTTGGGGCATAATTACTGCATTGAAAGAAGTCTGAATCACTGCAAAGGCTGTGTTGGGACATTATCAGGAATTGTTTCTATGACTACCTGTGGAGAAAATGTATCTCCCTCCACCTCTAGCTCATCAACAGGCAAGCTCCAGAAATGATCAAGATGAAACAAGCTTCAAACAAATTACTCATCAAATCTTTCTTCTCAAAAAAGTCATTAAATTAAAATAGGAATCTTCTTCCTTTCATTAGCTTCAAAGCAGTTTAAGTCTTGCATTGTCCTACTGACCAACTTCCTCTCTACACCAGAGAGCCACTTGGCAAGTCCAGTGATATGAGCAATTCAAAAGAGCACAAAAAGCTAATGCCATTACAATACAAATATTAAGAAATAAAAAGAAAACTACTGGTGAAAGCTACCAACTTGCAACCAAATGATTAAAAACCCACAATGCAAAATGCTCAAAATAATGGACATATGCGACAACAGGCCATGACAACTCAAGAGAAAGCATGCAATTGGAAGGGAAAAGATGAAAGTAAAATCACAAGGGACACTTACTATTTTTCTTTCCTTTCCTCTCCTTTTTGTACTGCTCTTTTAGTTTACTTAATTGCTGCTGGTCTACCACCCACTCCTCATTTGGCATGTCCTTCTTCTCTGTGACACACACACACAGACAGCCACTTCAACAAAGGCAACATCAGCAAGGTTCCTGCAGAATCCCACATCAATTTCAAAGTGATTCCACAACGGGTTACTTCTCCCAGTTGATTCCCTTAATTCACAAGATCATGCTCTGCAACCCCCGAGGTTACCATCTGTACATTACACATTGCTCCTTCTGGCAAGACCAAGCATTACAGAGAATAGGAAAGACTTTGCATTCACCTCAAACAGAATCAAACTACACACAACATTAAAACAAAATCAAACCAACCAAGTGTGTAGGTGGTGCTCAAAATTGTTATTAAAAAAAATAATAAAAACAATGATTTATTCAACAATTTAACTGAAGTGAACATTGAAATATATGACACCTTGGATGAGATGAAACAATATTTTAATAGAATAGAAACAAGATACACATAGCCAAATTATTGAGGATTTTGGGATAAGACTAAGGTGCAAACACATACATGTACACTGATTAAAATTTGTCATATCAAAGATGTATGCCTCTGTTGATGTAAACAGTTATCACAAAAATCAGAATTTACAACAACAATTGAAGAATTCCTGAGTCATGCTGGAACCACCAAGAACACGATCCTTGGAGACAGAACTCCCGTGGAAGTGCACACTGAGTGGCATGTCCTGATGCAATGGGTGCTTCGCAGGAGCAGGTCAGGACAGCTGTCTCTGGTTTCAAATTAACACGCCATTCCATCATTCTCATACACTCTCGAACGATACAAATTAAAATAATATTTTAACATTAGAGCAAAACATGCATACTTGCTTCCATTGTCAGATCAAAATGATGAAGACCAGAAGATTGGGAATAAGGCATCCTGACAGCCTAACTCCCTTCTTTCCCTCACCAGGAGCACATGTCACCTCAGACTCTGTCTCGTGTTGACTTTATCCTCCACTACACCCAGCTTTCCCTGACCAATGACCATCCACCAGACACCACTGCATCAAGACAGGACACCAGGGGTTACCAAACACAGTGGAACACAAGAGCTGTGAGGCCGAGGAGGGAGGCCACCCAGTGCCTTACCCCACTCTGTCCCGTCCCCATGACTGCGGGCCTCCCCAGCGCCCTCACCGCTCTCCTGCACCATGAAGTCAAACTCTGCCAGCGCTTCCTCTGTTTCCGGGTCTGCCAGTGTCTCCATCCCCGCCAGGCTCTCGTTGCCCATCTGTTGGCGCAAGGCAAGTCAACTGTCACAACATCTCTCAATGCTTGCTCAGCAAGCCTCATTGCATGTAGCCTTTCAGTCACGCCAACATCTTCACTCCTAGCACCAGAAGCAAAGCAACTAACCACAGCAAAGTCTCATCAAAATGGTCAACGCCCTCACGCACAGGCTGTGCTTTTCCTTCTCACAAAGCCTCTAATTGAAATACTTTCCTTTGCACATCATACATGGTAGAAAAGGAGTGCATTACACAGCAATAGGTCTCAAACCGTCCATTCACACACTTTCCAGCAATGTCCAAGCAAACCCCACTGTTCAGATACACTGCTGGCAACAGCTTGGCTCTGGGTTCTACACCTGCACTTCAGTTTACAAACAAATCTACAAGTTAGAGAGATTATAAACTCTAATAAAGAAGCTACTTTTCCACATCATCAGTTGGATCCTAGTCAGTCTGCCATGCCTCAACACCTCATTTCTTAAGCATTTAAAGCATTTCATTCATATTTGAGAAATATACTGCATGTACAATTTGAAACATGATAAGATAGCATGGAACCTTCTAATTAACTTCAGAAATGCTCATCCTTGCATTAGTGCCGCAGGAACTGAAACATTACCCTTTTTAATCTCTGCCAAATGCACAGAACTCCTCAAAACCAGCCTGCCTGAGGGAAGCTATTTCACTCCTCTCAGTCTTCCACTGCAAGGCCGCACAACTCCAACACATTCAGAGTGGGCATTGATGTACCGAGGTACCCCATGTACGGCAAAACATTCCATCCACCGATGACCACGTGTTAGATGAAACTGTCTGATGAGTGCCGAGAAAACAATCAAATCAGCCTACCTTGAGTTTGACCCCTTTCCTCTCCAACCTTTCATCGGATTCATCATCGGCAGCCATGCCCTCCTCATTTTCATCACTGCAAATGGGAGGGAAAAAAAGGATCAGACCCAACAACACCACCCTTCTGCATGCAAAGCATGCAAAACTGCACCATTTCTAACAAATGCTTCTTTTTCACTGTGTCTGTGCTATGCAAGACGTGCAAGTTGGCACAACATTAGACCTAAAGTGCATTTAAGGGGGGACATGGCGTACAAAAACGGATTAATAGAAAATAAATCATAACTCAGCAAATATGAAAGCTATACTAATGAAATTTTATACAGAATACAAACACACTGGAAGGTATATTTAAACAAAATTTTATTGCTGAAGACTTAGTTGTTCATGTGTTATAGCAAAATAACTGAAAAATAAACATACCAATTTTCTCCCCTCCGTGAAATTTTAATTAATAACCTTTTTATGATCAACAATGATTGTAAACAAAGAAGAAGGTCTATATTATTCAATAAGATATAATAAGTGGATTACTAACACTTCTAAATAATTTTAGTGGAATTTAGAACAAGTAACCAAAAAATGTGCTCCGGGCACAACATAATTAAATTTTTACAAAAATTAAGCAAATTCAGCTACACCTTTCTGATTGGTCTTATTGAATGCAATATTTATTCATAAATATACACACACAATTTCAGAAAGCTATCTCAATCCTAAGTGACTTTATTTTAGGGGAGAAAATCACTACCGTAGAAATAAAAACCACATTATGAGAAAATTGACTTTAAAGTTTGAGAAAGATTAAACGTTAACTACAACTGAACCATAACAGATACAATTTAATAACATAACTCATTGAATGTGTCATTTATTTGTTATCATTGTAGCAAACTTTCAACTTATTATCTTAATTCAAAATATCAGGATAATTAGGTGAAAAGCATCACCTGTAGCAAAACATTCCCGTTTTCTGTAAGAATTGCGTAATCACGGCAACTTCCGCCGTGATAACAGCTTCGTTCAGTGCCGTGTCTGTAGATGAGAACGCGATCGCTGTTGTATCACAACCTCCAGAGGCTGTTGACACGACTTAATTTCTTTTCTGGGCTTGCTTCTTCCGTCCATTTCTGCATCTTCCGTGAAATTGTCTCGATCGAGATAGCGCAGTTCGCGCGCTGTAAGCACACTTCGGAAAGAACCGATGTTTGCTTTGGCGGCCGACGTTCAGGCCGGAAACGGCCGAAGTACGGTTCGGCCGTTTCCGCCCACCACTTCCGCCAGTCGAAGTACGGTTCGGCCGTTTCCGCCAGCCACTTCCGCCGTGATCACGCTGTGATCACGCACACAAGCGGCCAATCAGAGCCTAGCTGACAGACAGGCCGTTATTTCGAAGCTTTCCATTGGTTTGCACTGGCCTCAGATTTCTACCTCGTGTGCCTTCGGTAATTATTCTTCGGTACCGGAAACAGTTGCAACGTAAAGCCAGGAAATGAAGCTTCGATGCGATACCAAACATGTGGCGTTCTTTGGAAGGAAGATGCTGAAACTAAGCTTTCAAATCTGTGCATTTTGGCTTCCTGGTTAGTACTTTTTTAAAATCTAGCGGTGGGTACCTTACAAAACAAATAGGTTTAAAATACTTTGAAACCTAAGCCAGCAAAATCGATCGCACACACGTGTAGCTGAGATGTTGTAGATTTCAAATCCGCGCTTAACACGAAACTCAATTTCAGAAAATTTTTCATGAAATTCTGCAGGCCGTGTCCCCCCTAAATTGTATCACTTTGTAACCAAACTTTGCATGAGCTTACATCATGTGCCATGACTTCAAAAATGCCTAATTTTCCCATGTTTGTGTTGGATGCACCCATTCAGGCATCTTTTCCCCATTCACCGTACAGAGCAAATCTACAGACAAATCCTCACCTGAGGTTGTCATCATCATCATCAACCACCGTCTCGCCCTGGAGGAAGTCGAAGGTTGTCAGGACTGCTGCCTCTGCGTCATTGAGAGCATTCTCCAAAGGGGCAGTGTTCATTTTCTTCCCAGGGATCCTGAAATGTGTCAAAGTCCACATCAAGACACTGCAGCAGACAAAAAGGGGGATGCAGACTTTCACTTTCGAAACAAGCAACGTAACTCCCATGCACCCAAATCATGGCAGTCAACATCATACACCATCATAATTGAGCTGTTTTTGCTCCAGAAAGTGTGTGGACAACTACAATGATACAATGTCAGTATTTTCAAGCTCATTTTAAGAATTGAATTATTCTGACAATGAGCTCCCTTGAGATAACATGGCAGTGACCAAAGGCAGAAAACTTGCATAAATATCACTTACATTAAATGAGGCAAACGGCGTTCAAAATAATGGGAAGCTTTGTCATCAGACTCCCAAACTGACCTGCAGTTCTTGTCCAAAATAAGAGCACAGTTACACATGAGATCACTAAGCTCAGATTTCTGCAGTAATGACTGAAAATGAAATCGGATCTTGCCACTAATAGTCACCAGTCCACCTTTGTGACTAAGTGGTTAGAGCGCTTGATCCGCAGTTGCTTGCAACTTGCAGATGCAGCACTTGACGTTGCATGGCTCCCAGAGTTGCCTCCCTTGAGCAACATGCTTCACTTGGATTGCTTCTTCCCACCCAGGAGTAAAAGCAGGAATTTGTTTGGACAGCCACAGGTCACAGTGCAGTGATATCATCCCTTGCATGCCGCTGTGAGCCAGCATCAGGTTGGAATAATTCCCAAAGAGTGGAATTGTAGCTGATACCCGACTCTGTGTGTCTTATCTCTCTATCACTTGCCTTGGGCAAAGGCTGTTGTTATTTGTTGACTCCAGCCAAAAACCAAGGCTACAGCAAAATGTTGTTATGTTGTACTCTTATGTGGGGATTATCTTCAGCCGTGGTAAGCTCCTAACATAACAACTGGCATTCTCTGGAGACAGAGATCAAATCCCCTGAAGACGGAGTGTGGCTGCCTATATGGCGGGGTGTTCAAAAACAGTCACACACTCAATCATCTTGCCCACTAGGGTGATCCTGGGAGTGTTTAGCCCAGGTACGCAACAACAACAACATCTCTCTATCACTGCGCTTGTCGTCAGGTGCCCTTGAAGGATCGATCAAGTGGCCCAGTGATCAGGGGTTAAGTGTACAGGAGTGTGAGACCCAGAAATGGTGATACTTGACCTTTTCAGAGAGAGATGTCCCACAATAACCATCATAATGCATACTTCCAACAAACGCCAAATTCACATCCGCAGCTGCGAAGGCGAGGCACGATTGCAAGGACAGAGCCTGTGCTTACCGCTTTCCCTGGCCCTTGTTGATCTGCTCCCCGTTGACCAGCCCAGGCTGGGCTGCATCGGCCTCGCCGTCCCCAGGGTGGGGCTGCAGGCCCAGCAGGGATCTCACTCGTGCTGAGCGCACGTCGATGATGGTGTCTGTGTAGCCAATCTCCTGCAGGTATCTGCAAGTCAGACCAGCGTCAATGTGAGGTCACTTCCACAGTTCATGCTTGAAATATTGGCATGAAGTGCCAGAAAATCACAACATCTTGCATGACTAGTAAACTCTTCATTTAGATTTCACTGTTGCTTAATCTGCAGTTGGGGCTTAATCTTGTTATGTCTGTTCCCACTGGAAATATGATAATCTGAAGGGCAAAGGCCCTTATAAAATTGACCAAATCTATATTTACATAAAAATAATTAATTTTATGTATCCAAATGATATATATATGAATGCATTGCACTAATGCACACACACAAACACAAACACCTGCACACACACACACACACACGGAGGCACGCATACACACACACAGAGGCATGCGTACACACACACACACACAAAAACACACACACACACGCACACACACACAGACACAATTATGCACACAGACACACACACACACACAATTATGCACACAGCACACACACACACACACAATCATGCACACACACACACACACACACACACTACACACACACACACACACAATTATGCACACATACACACACAATTATGCACACAGACACACACACACACAATCATGCACACAGACACAAAGAGGCATGCATGGAGATGGACGTACTGCCGTAACAGCTGCCTCCCTTGTCGCCAGGGTGTGTTGCTGTTGCTGGAGGTGGATATGGACAGCTCTCCGTCGATGTGGTCATCTGCCATCACAACAACAGTGTGGTCATCTGCCATCACAACAACAGTGCTCGGCAATCACTCAGTATTATATTGTCTCAGTATGCAAAGTAAAAAATCTGAAAGACTGAAGATTTTCATCGAGACCTCGGCAGATGGGCGCCAGGCGAGTCCATTGTTTTCCAGGGAAGACAGGAATGACACCTACGTCCAGAAATGCATTTTGCTGTGCTCCAAATAATCAAAGTTCATGTTTTAGCAAAGCAAAATACATTTCTGGATTCACGTCATTCCTATCTCGTCTGGAAAACAATGGACTCACCCTGGCACCCATTTTCCATCTTTTTTATTTTTTCAAACATGAGAATGCACATTACAGGTGTTGCTACTAACCAGAAATAAGATGAACTTTCACATATATAATTTTCATATCCCATGTTGCTACTAACATATCATCTGGAGAACACCAAACAAAACCAAATAATCATATTTTCTTTCATAAGATTCTAAAATCTATTCCTTAGTGAGACAGAGAGTGCATCATAAACATCAGTTGCACTGATAATATAAAATAATCTCAATGATTACATCTTACAGATGGAAAATACAAACAACTCAAAACCAACCTGTGCAAGACTGCCTTTTGCAAGAGAGGAGTAATTTAATTATTAATTTTGCCTTGAAAGCTGAACTGAGTTATAAGTGACATGGCAAAAAGAAGGGTGGGACACCAAAATTACTCCAGAAATGATTCAACAATCAACAGAGACTACGTACCATCTTTCTTGTCACCGAATACAGGAGGCTTCATATCATCAGGGTTGAGGTCGGTTCCGTATTTCAGTTTGTGATATTTTGCTCTATACAATGAGAGTGAAGAGAATGAACAGCCTACATATCAGACCCATCTGAAGAGCATTTAAAAGGAAGAAATACAAGAAATATTTCTTTCTTATTTTCATAGGATGCTTTAGGAAAAAAGCTGAAAACAATTAAAACCTTTTTTTCTCTGTCACATAGA
>JAWQFJ010000528.1:14292-44292 GCA_034096865.1 Theodoxus fluviatilis
AACGGCTCAGTACACAGACTCACTTTTGCTTCGCATGTGAGTCAAAAATGGCAAACTATTATACAGGCAATTTTTCTCTTCATTCTGGAAATTGAAATACCATCTCCCTATCTCTTAAATCTGAGGGTTACACGCCTCAAAATCCCGGGTGGGAGCCTACCAAAGGAGTCGTATGGGTCGATGTTGGAGGAGGGGATGTTCCAACAGCGAATGGTCCCATCAGTGCCTCCACTGAAGCACTGTTCCCCTGTGGCGCTGACTGCCAGGCAGAGGACGGGGCCAAGGTGGCCGCGGAACGTGTAGACAGGCTCCACGTCCAGGGAGGCTGCCCTGGGAAGAGAGAGAGATGACTCCATGTAGCTCTATCCACCGTGCCTCCCAAACAGGCATGCACTATTGTACAGTAACTACATGCATCCTGCTCACCCATTACACCTGCATAAATTACTTCTGCAGAGAAACAGTGATATAAAGTATGTATTCTTGCATGCACATCTACATAGGATAAGCTCTCCCAGAGAGACAAGCGTTTATGTATAAATATCACTCTTTGAAAGGCAAAACTCCTGTCTCTTGTAGAGATAGCTTATTCAATACCCTACTTTGCACACACTGTACATAAAGCACTCCTGTCGAAGCACTACTCCTGTACAAACAGCTCTAGACAGTACCACTGCTGAGACAATGCTACTATACTCACAACACTCTGTACATTCACCACTCCTGTACAAACAGCTCTAGACAGTACCACTGCTGAGACAATGCTACTATACTCACAACACTGTACATTCACCACTCCTGTACAAACAGCTCTAGACAGTACCACTGCTGAGACAATGCTACTATACTCACAACACTCTGTACATTCACCACTCCTGTAGAAGCACTACTCCTGTACAAACAGCTCTAGACAGTACCACTGCTGAGACAATGCTACTATACTCACAACACTCTGTACATTCACCACTCCTGTACAAACAGCTCTAGACAGTACCACTGCTGAGACAATGCTACTATACTCACAACACTGTACATTGACCACTCATGTACAAACAGCTCTAGACAGTACCACTGCTGAGACAATGCTACTATACTCACAACACTCTGTACATTCACCACTCCTGTACAAACAGCTCTAGACAGTACCACTGCTGAGACAATGCTACTATACTCACAACACTCTGTACATTCACCACTCCTGTACAAACAGTACCACTGCTGAGACAATGCTACTATACTCACAACACTGTACATTCACCACTCCTGTACAAACAGTACCACTGCTGAGACAATGCTACTATACTCACAACACTCTGACAGTACCACTGCTGAGACAATGCTACTATACTCACAACACTCTGTACATTCACCACTCCTATGCAAATGGCACTCCAGTACAGATAACACTTTAGAAGATGCAAACTAATGTAGAGACAACATTCCTGTACATACAGTAAACACATTACTCAGTGCAATAAACACTCTTTGTGTAGAAACAGCACTTTCGTACACAGGTACTACAGATACAGTGCACATAGCCCTTCTCTCCTGCATGCACTCCATGTCTGTGGTGATCAAAGGGAGCTAACTCCAACTTACTTCTTGGCAGGAACAGTCTTCTGCAGATTCCATAGTTTGAGAGTGTGGTCTTCTGACGCTGTGATCAGGACTGGTTCTACAGGGTGAAAGCCCAGAGCTCGCACTCCATCAAAATGGCTGCAAAACAGCATCAAAGCCACTTCTTAAGATACATGATTCAACCATTTTTTTCTACAAAGCTTTCATATCAGTTTTTGAGGAAGTGTAAAAAGGCAAAAAATTTTATTTCAAATCCATTTATCTTTGTACATTACACCAGCATGATAGCATTCAAACCCCACAAAGATGTGTGCAAAACAATACTCACCTCCTAAGTGTGTACTTGGCATTCCAGGTTTTTCTGAAAACTTCCTTGGGGGCAGATATCTGTCAAGATCAACATGAAAATGCCTGTCCTGACCAATTTTACACCAACACCCACAACAAAGTGTAAGGGAAAGAGCTATGCCATAGAATGTAGAGACACTGGTGACTGCATTGCTTAGAACTCAAGAGCAATGAAACACTTTTGACTATACTTTGTGACAAGGCCTCATTTATATATATTTCAATAAAACATAAATACAAAATCTGCCAAGTATAAATATTGAAAAGTTTCATTCAACTGTATGAAAGCTCAGTAAGTTCAACTCCAATTAAATGTCTCTCTCTGCCAGGAAAACTAATCTAGCACATTACTCCATACCCATGACTGTCGATACAGTCAGTTTTGTCTCTGGAAGGCATTCCCTCATGCAAGAGAGGACATGCAGAATGTCCCTCAGCTGACTGCCTGCATCATGGCACCAATCAACATCAGCGCCATTGAATTCATACAGAACAGCACAGCACAGCAGCTGCACAACTTTAGATTTTAATCATCACAGCAGATCAGTGAACCCCACATACTCATGTCTATTTAGTTCAGCAGAAAATGCTGTTGTCAAGGTAGTCTTAGGGTTTGTCAGAAGTTTCCATGATCACAGACTTGCGTACATCCAAAACATGCCATCTGGATAGTGCATTCCATGAACATTCCTTGCATGGAGCCAATATCCTGGCAGGGGTAGGTGGAAAAAAAAAGTTGACCTCAAGCAGGGATCAAATCTGCCATTTCATTGTATACATCCCAATTTAGATGGAAATCCTAATGTACCCCTCACTCTGCCTCACCATCCCATCTGTGTGTGATCCGCAAGCCAGGAGGGGAGGGGGGGAGGAAAAGACACTTACGTCGTAGCTCATGGGATCTGCCTCATTGGAAACGGTGAGGCTGGCTAACTCTCCCAGGCCCAGCGCAGCATCGATCTCATCTTCCTCTGCCCCTGGCATGCCTTGCAGTGGCTTCCTAGAGCCTGTGGGGAAGGGCAGTGCACCACCCCCTCCCACGTCTGCAAGACAAACAGCAGTGTGCACTCTCCCAAGCACTTGCAGATCCTGGTGCAGCACCAACACTGTCACCGTTCCCACCCACTCTTTCCTCTCACGCTCTTTATTTCATGAAAAACTTAGAAGTTTCTGTTGGTTTTTCACTTAAGGGAAGATTTAATAAATTATTACAATCTTAAAATGAAGCTCAAATTAAATACTTTACAGTAAAACCCCAAGAAAGATATAGCCGAGTAAGAATGTTCTTGTCTTAGAAGAGGTTGTCAAAACAAATTTGATTATGGACCTGAAACCCAATCATTTGACAAACAACCATGGTTGTAATTGACACATCAAGATATCATGAAAATACATCAATACTTTAGTGCAGTGAAGGCAACAGAAGATTAGCAAGAAGCAAAGCAAATCAAACGAAGCAGTCCTTGTATTAAAATGTGCAAGGGAAATACAGCATACAACAGAGTGGATGCAACAAATGCCTCACACATTTCAATAAAAACACACCACTTCTATGTTATGGACATCATCTCAAGAGTAAATAATTTCAAGCACTGGAAATATCTAGCTACAGCTGTTCAGCAGTCTAACTAGGCAAAGCTAAATACAAAGCCTATGATTAACTCTACACATACAGTGCTCCACTACAGTTCTGCATGTAAGCATGTCACATTGTTGCACACGAACTGACCACACACCTAGGACCTCTCAAAAGCTGGCAACTATTCCACTACTGGGAGATCTATGCTTCACTGCTTTCTAGGGAAGTCTCCATGGCAGTGCTAAGTCCACCCTGCCCTGATGCCAGGTATTCACGTCTGCAGAGCTCTCTACTCCAGCGGAGGACAAGCATCATCTGCCAATTCTGTTGTCAACCCTGACCCCTCCGTATCTTTCTCAGAGACATCCAGACCCTTCACCCCCACACGTCCAGCAACCTGTGCAACAATGGGGTAAATCTAATTCTGTCCAAGATTGCGTGGTGCGTACATTTGTGAGAATGGGTTCAAAGCCCTAATGTCTATTCCACCTGTTCTTCTTGAAGGCAATATGCAGCATGTTGGTCTGTTAACTCCAGGCAGGCATGATAGAAGGTCCATGAGGTATGGTATGTGATGTGCGGTCTTACATAACAGGTGTCAAACGGAAAAAAGGCAGTTTGTACACAAGGTAGATAACATTCATTGAAAACCCACATCTTTTTCTTGTAAGGAGCCAAGGCATTATTACAAGAAGTGGAAATCCCTTAAAAAACAAATATAACAAGGGAGAGTGCACTTTGATTTCAAAATAAGTTTTCAGACATGAGAAATGAACAGTGCAAATTGTGTTGAGGACCAAGTGGCTATTAGTCCTGCAGTCAGAGGTTACACCATTCACTACTGAAAACAGAAGTTCTCAGTAAAAGACTTACTGTAAAGTTCCAAAGCAAAGAGGCCTACAAAGGCCTCTCCATCACAGACACAACACAATATAATCAACTGTGCATGAGCACTGATTCCCTAGGCCCCAAGGAAGTGCCTCTATGGAAAAGGAGTCAAAAATGCCTCTCTAAGGCAGACAGCAGTTATGGTAAAGAAATCATGACTGAATATGGCATAACCCCATGCATCAGTAGCAAGCATGCCATCACCAAGGGAGTGAGTGCACATACAACATACAGCCTGACATGCAGGTCTGCAGCCATGCAGGGGGGCGAGAGGGGAGCGAACTGGGAAGAGATGGTGGAGAAAGATGAGGCTTGGTGATCATACCCATGTCATCTACGTCGGGCATGCTAGAGGAGAAGGAGGAAGAGGCGGTGGTGGAGCGGGGGGGACTGGCAGCGCCAGTCTGCGTGGAGTCTTCAAGGTTGGCCAACATGGCCTGCAGAGTTTGCCTTGATGGCCCTGCCAACAACACACCATTCAGCCATCCTGTCCGCTTCACACAGTGCTTTGCCTGCCTGCAGCCTTTGCATGACCAGCTAGCACAAGGTAGAGGTGGGGGGGGGAAGGAGGGAGGCAGGGGGTGGGGGGAGGGCCAGACAGATGCAGGGGGCCAAATAAGGCAATTCATAAGCAAAGGAGGTTATCGCATCTAATCCTGCGTAGAGAAGGCAAATTGTGATAGAGGTACAGAAGATGGGGTTTTGAAAGGGACCTTCTTTAGGACTAGAAATTTTAAAAATTATGTACTGAGAAAAGTGTTATGCTCTATGAAAATCTAGGAAGGTTCCACTGCTACTGCAAAGCTAGGGCGACAGAAGATGTCAGGTGACTTTATAAAAAGGGAATTCAAGGGGTTAACAAAATGCCTAAGGAGGGTTGAAGGAAAGGAAATTGGGGTTTGGGTGGGGGAGGGGAAGGCCTGGTCATAGCATGTAAGGATGGATGTATTTTACTACATGGGAGGTGGGGGAGGGGAAGGCCTTGTCATAGCATGTAAGGATGGATGTACTTTACTACATGGGAGGTGGGGGGCGGACAAAGGAGAAGCCAATTGTGACTTGGAGTTTACGACAAAAGGCGCTGATGCTTTTTTCATAAGTTCTTTACCATCACATTCTGCAATTAAATAAAAATATATTCACTGGATTCTACAGAGTTTGGGGCATAATTACTGCATTGAAAGAAGTCTGAATCACTGCAAAGGCTGTGTTGGGACATTATCAGGAATTGTTTCTATGACTACCTGTGGAGAAAATGTATCTCCACCTCTAGCTCATCAACAGGCAAGCTCCAGAAATGATCAAGATGAAACAAGCTTCAAACAAATTACTCATCAAATCTTTCTTCTCAAAAAAGTCATTAAATTAAAATAAGAATCTTCTTCCTTTCATTAGCTTTAAAGCAGTTTAAGTCTTGCATGGTCCTACTGACCAACTTACTCTCTACACCAGTGAGCCACTTGGCAAGTCCAGTGATATGAGCAATTCAAAAGAGCACAAAAAGCTAATGCCATTACAATACAAATATTAAGAAATAAAAAGAAAACTACTGGTGAAAGCTACCAACTTGCAACCAAATGATTAAAAACCCACAATGCAAAATGCTCAAAATAATGGACATATGCGACAACAGGCCATGACAACTCAAGAGAAAGCATGCAATTGGAAGGGAAAAGATGAAAGTAAAATCACAAGGGACACTTACTATTTTTCTTTCCTTTCCTCTCCTTTTTGTACTGCTCTTTTAGTTTACTTAATTGCTGCTGGTCTACCACCCACTCCTCATTTGGCATGTCCTTCTTCTCTGTGACACACACACACAGACAGCCACTTCAACAAAGGCAACATCAGCAAGGTTCTGGCAGAATCCCACATCAATTTCAAAGTGATTCCACAACAGCTTACTTCTCCCAGTTGATTCCCTCAATTCACAAGATCATGCTCTGCAACCCCCGAGGTTACCATCTGTACATTACACATTGCTCCTTCTGGCAAGACCAAGCATTACAGAGAATAGGAAAGACTTTGCATTCACCTCAAACAGAATCAAACTACACACAACATTAAAACAAAATCAAACCAACCAAGTGTGTAGGTGGTGCTCAAAATTGTTATTAAAAAAAATAATAAAAACAATGATTTATTCAACAATTTAACTGAAGTGAACATTGAAATATATGACACCTTGGATGAGATGAAACAATATTTTAATAGAATAGAAACAAGATACACATAGCCAAATTATTGAGGATTTTGGGATAAGACTAAGGTGCAAACACATACATGTACACTGATTAAAATTTGTCATATCAAAGATGTATGTCTCTGTTGATGTAAACAGTTATCACAAAAATCAGAATTTACAACAACAATTGAAGAATTCCTGAGTCATGCTGGAACCACCAAGAACACGATCCTTGGAGACAGAACTCCCGTGGAAGTGCACACTGAGTGGCATGTCCTGATGCAATGGGTGCTTCGCAGGAGCAGGTCAGGACAGCTGTCTCTGGTTTCAAATTAACACGCCATTCCATCATTCTCATACACTCTCGAACGATACAAATTAACATAATATTTTAACATTAGAGCAAAACATGCATACTTGCTTCCATTGTCAAATCAAAATGATGAAGACCAGAAGATTGGGAATAGGCATCCTGACAGCCAAACTCCCTTCTTTCCCTCACCAGGAGCACATGTCACCTCAGACTGTCTCGTGTTGACTTAATCCTCCACTACACCCAGCTTTCCCTGACCATTGACCATCCACCAGACACCACTGCATCAAGACAGGACACCAGGGGTTACCAAACACAGTGGAACACAAGAGCTGTGAGGCCGAGGAGGGGGGCCACCCAGTGCCTTACCCCACTCTGTCCCGTCCCCATGACTGCGGGCCTCCCCAGCGCCCTCACCGCTCTCCTGCACCATGAAGTCAAACTCTGCCAGCGCTTCCTCTGTTTCCGGGTCTGCCAGTGTCTCCATCCCCGCCAGGCTCTCGTTGCCCATCTGTTGGCGCAAGGCAAGTCAACTGTCACAACATCTCTCGATGCTTGCTCAGCAAGCCTCATTGCATGTAGCCTTTCAGTCACGCCAACATCTTCACTCCTAGCACCAGAAGCAAAGCAACTAACCACAGCAAAGTCTCATCAAAATGGTCAACGCCCTCACGCACAGGCTGTGCTTTTCCTTCTCACAAAGCCTCTAATTGAAATACTTTCCTTTGCACATCATACATGGTAGAAAAGGAGTGCATTACACAGCAATAGGTCTCAAACCGTCCATTCACACACTTTCCAGCAATGTCCAAGCAAACCCCACTGTTCAGATACACTGCTGGCAACAGCTTGGCTCTGGGTTCTACACCTGCACTTCAGTTTACAAACAAATCTACAAGTTAGAGAGATTATAAACTCTAATAAAGAAGCTACTTTTCCACATCATCAGTTGGATCCTAGTCAGTCTGCCATGCCTCAACACCTCATTTCTTAAGCATTTAAAGCATTTCATTCATATTTGAGAAATATACTGCATGTACAATTTGAAACATGATAAGATAGCATGGAACCTTCTAATTAACTTCAGAAATGCTCATCCTTGCATTAGTGCCGCAGGAACTGAAACATTACCCTTTTTAATCTCTGCCACATGCACGGAACTCCTCAAAACCAGCCTGCCTGAGGGAAGCTATTTTACTCCTCTCAGTCTTCCACTGCAAGGCCGCACAACTCCAACACATTCAGAGTGGGCATTGATGTACCGAGGTACCCCATGTACGGCAAAACATTCCATCCACGTGTTAGATGAAACTGTCTGATGAGTGTCGAGAGAACAATCAAATCAGCCTACCTTGAGTTTGACCCCTTTCCTCTCCAACCTTTCATCGGATTCATCATCGGCAGCCATGCCCTCCTCATTTTCATCACTGCAAATGGGAGGGAAAAAAAGGATCAGACCCAACAACACCACCCTTCTGCATGCAAAGCATGCAAAACTGCACCATTTCTAACAAATGCTTCTTTTTCACTGTGTCTGTGCTATGCAAGACGTGCAAGTTGGCACAACATAAGACCTAAAGTGCATTTAAGGGGGGACATGGCGTACAAAAACGGATTAATAGAAAATAAATCATAACTCAGCAAATATGAAAGCTATACTAATGAAATTTTATACAGAATACAAACACACTGGAAGGTATATTTAAACAAAATTTTATTGCTGAAGACTTAGTTGTTCATGTGTTATAGCAAAATAACTGAAAAATAAACATACCAATTTTCTCCCCTCCGTGAAATTTTAATTAATAACCTTTTTATGATCAACAATGATTGTAAACAAAGAAGAAGGTCTATATTATTCAATAAGATATAATAAGTGGATTACTAACACTTCTAAATAATTTTAGTGGAATTTAGAACAAGTAACCAAAAAATGTGCTCCGGGCACAACATAATTAAATTTTTACAAAAATTAAGCAAATTCAGCTACACCTTTCTGATTGGTCTTATTGAATGCAATATTTATTCATAAATATACACACACAATTTCAGAAAGCTATCTCAATCCTAAGTGACTTTATTTTTGGGGAGAAAATCACTACCGTAGAAATAAAAACCACATTATGAGAAAATTGACTTTAAAGTTTGAGAAAGATTAAACGTTAACTACAACTGAACCATAACAGATACAATTTAATAACATAACTCATTGAATGTGTCATTTATTTGTTATCATTGTAGCAAACTTTCAACTTATTATCTTAATTCAAAATATCAGGATAATTAGGTGAAAAGCATCACCTGTAGCAAAACATTCCCGTTTTCTGTAAGAATTGCGTAATCACGGCAACTTCCGCCGTGATAACAGCTTCGTTCAGTGCCGTGTCTGTAGATGAGAACGCGATCGCTGTTGTATCACAACCTCCAGAGGCTGTTGACACGACTTAATTTCTTTTCTGGGCTTGCTTCTTCCGTCCATTTCTGCATCTTCCGTGAAATTGTCTCGATCGAGATAGCGCAGTTCGCGCGCTGTAAGCACACTTCGGAAAGAACCGATGTTTGCTTTGGCGGCCGACGTTCAGGCCGGAAACGGCCGAAGTACGGTTCGGCCGTTTCCGCCCACCACTTCCGCCAGTCGAAGTACGGTTCGGCCGTTTCCGCCAGCCACTTCCGCCGTGATCACGCTGTGATCACGCACACAAGCGGCCAATCAGAGCCTAGCTGACAGACAGGCCGTTATTTCGAAGCTTTCCATTGGTTTGCACTGGCCTCAGATTTCTACCTCGTGTGCCTTCGGTAATTATTCTTCGGTACCGGAAACAGTTGCAACGTAAAGCCAGGAAATGAAGCTTCGATGCGATACCAAACATGTGGCGTTCTTTGGAAGGAAGATGCTGAAACTAAGCTTTCAAATCTGTGCATTTTGGCTTCCTGGTTAGTACTTTTTTAAAATCTAGCGGTGGGTACCTTACAAAACAAATAGGTTTAAAATACTTTGAAACCTAAGCCAGCAAAATCGATCGCACACACGTGTAGCTGAGATGTTGTAGATTTCAAATCCGCGCTTAACACGAAACTCAATTTCAGAAAATTTTTCATGAAATTCTGCAGGCCGTGTCCCCCCTAAATTGTATCACTTTGTAACCAAACTTTGCATGAGCTTACATCATGTGCCATGACTTCAAAAATGCCTAATTTTCCCATGTTTGTGTTGGATGCACCCATTCAGGCATCTTTTCCCCATTCACCGTACAGAGCAAATCTACAGACAAATCCTCACCTGAGGTTGTCATCATCATCATCAACCACCGTCTCGCCCTGGAGGAAGTCGAAGGTTGTCAGGACTGCTGCCTCTGCGTCATTGAGAGCATTCTCCAAAGGGGCAGTGTTCATTTTCTTCCCAGGGATCCTGAAATGTGTCAAAGTCCACATCAAGACACTGCAGCAGACAAAAAGGGGGATGCAGACTTTCACTTTCGAAACAAGCAACGTAACTCCCATGCACCCAAATCATGGCAGTCAACATCATACACCATCATAATTGAGCTGTTTTTGCTCCAGAAAGTGTGTGGACAACTACAATGATACAATGTCAGTATTTTCAAGCTCATTTTAAGAATTGAATTATTCTGACAATGAGCTCCCTTGAGATAACATGGCAGTGACCAAAGGCAGAAAACTTGCATAAATATCACTTACATTAAATGAGGCAAACGGCGTTCAAAATAATGGGAAGCTTTGTCATCAGACTCCCAAACTGACCTGCAGTTCTTGTCCAAAATAAGAGCACAGTTACACATGAGATCACTAAGCTCAGATTTCTGCAGTAATGACTGAAAATGAAATCGGATCTTGCCACTAATAGTCACCAGTCCACCTTTGTGACTAAGTGGTTAGAGCGCTTGATCCGCAGTTGCTTGCAACTTGCAGATGCAGCACTTGACGTTGCATGGCTCCCAGAGTTGCCTCCCTTGAGCAACATGCTTCACTTGGATTGCTTCTTCCCACCCAGGAGTAAAAGCAGGAATTTGTTTGGACAGCCACAGGTCACAGTGCAGTGATATCATCCCTTGCATGCCGCTGTGAGCCAGCATCAGGTTGGAATAATTCCCAAAGAGTGGAATTGTAGCTGATACCCGACTCTGTGTGTCTTATCTCTCTATCACTTGCCTTGGGCAAAGGCTGTTGTTATTTGTTGACTCCAGCCAAAAACCAAGGCTACAGCAAAATGTTGTTATGTTGTACTCTTATGTGGGGATTATCTTCAGCCGTGGTAAGCTCCTAACATAACAACTGGCATTCTCTGGAGACAGAGATCAAATCCCCTGAAGACGGAGTGTGGCTGCCTATATGGCGGGGTGTTCAAAAACAGTCACACACTCAATCATCTTGCCCACTAGGGTGATCCTGGGAGTGTTTAGCCCAGGTACGCAACAACAACAACATCTCTCTATCACTGCGCTTGTCGTCAGGTGCCCTTGAAGGATCGATCAAGTGGCCCAGTGATCAGGGGTTAAGTGTACAGGAGTGTGAGACCCAGAAATGGTGATACTTGACCTTTTCAGAGAGAGATGTCCCACAATAACCATCATAATGCATACTTCCAACAAACGCCAAATTCACATCCGCAGCTGCGAAGGCGAGGCACGATTGCAAGGACAGAGCCTGTGCTTACCGCTTTCCCTGGCCCTTGTTGATCTGCTCCCCGTTGACCAGCCCAGGCTGGGCTGCATCGGCCTCGCCGTCCCCAGGGTGGGGCTGTAGGCCCAGCAGGGATCTCACTCGTGCTGAGCGCACGTCGATGATGGTGTCTGTGTAGCCAATCTCCTGCAGGTATCTGCAAGTCAGACCAGCGTCAATGTGAGGTCACTTCCACAGTTCATGCTTGAAATATTGGCATGAAGTGCCAGAAAATCACAACATCTTGCATGACTAGTAAACTCTTCATTTAGATTTCACTGTTGCTTAATCTGCAGTTGGGGCTTAATCTTGTTATGTCTGTTCCCACTGGAAATATGATAATCTGAAGGGCAAAGGCCCTTATAAAATTGACCAAATCTATATTTACATAAAATAATTATTTATGTATCCAAATGATGTATGAATGCATTGCACTAATGCACACACACAAACACAAACACCTGCACACACACACAAACACGGAGGCACACATACACACACACAGAGGCATGCGTACACACACACACACACAAAAACACACACACACGCACACACAGACACAATTATGCACACAGACACACACACACACACAATTATGCACACAGACACACACACACACACACAATCATGCACACAGACACACACACACACAATTATGCACACAGACACACACACACAATTATGCACACATACACACACAATTATGCACACAGACACACACACACACACAATCATGCACACAGACACAAAGAGGCATGCATGGAGATGGACGTACTGCCGTAACAGCTGCCTCCCTTGTCGCCAGGGTGTGTTGCTGTTGCTGGAGGTGGATATGGACAGCTCTCCGTCGATGTGGTCATCTGCCATCACAACAACAGTGTGGTCATCTGCCATCACAACAACAGTGCTCGGCAATCACTCAGTATTATATTGTCTCAGTATGCAAAGTAAAAAATCTGAAAGACTGAAGATTTTCATCGAGACCTCGGCAGATGGGCGCCAGGCGAGTCCATTGTTTTCCAGGGAAGACAGGAATGACACCTACGTCCAGAAATGCATTTTGCTGTGCTCCAAATAATCAAAGTTCATGTTTTAGCAAAGCAAAATACATTTCTGGATTCACGTCATTCCTATCTCGTCTGGAAAACAATGGACTCACCCTGGCACCCATTTTCCATCTTTTTTATTTTTTCAAACATGAGAATGCACATTACAGGTGTTGCTACTAACCAGAAATAAGATGAACTTTCACATATATAATTTTCATATCCCATGTTGCTACTAACATATCATCTGGAGAACACCAAACAAAACCAAATAATCATATTTTCTTTCATAAGATTCTAAAATCTATTCCTTAGTGAGACAGAGAGTGCATCATAAACATCAGTTGCACTGATAATATAAAATAATCTCAATGATTACATCTTACAGATGGAAAATACAAACAACTCAAAACCAACCTGTGCAAGACTGCCTTTTGCAAGAGAGGAGTAATTTAATTATTAATTTTGCCTTGAAAGCTGAACTGAGTTATAAGTGACATGGCAAAAAGAAGGGTGGGACACCAAAATTACTCCAGAAATGATTCAACAATCAACAGAGACTACGTACCATCTTTCTTGTCACCGAATACAGGAGGCTTCATATCATCAGGGTTGAGGTCGGTTCCGTATTTCAGTTTGTGATATTTTGCTCTATACAATGAGAGTGAAGAGAATGAACAGCCTACATATCAGACCCATCTGAAGAGCATTTAAAAGGAAGAAATACAAGAAATATTTCTTTCTTATTTTCATAGGATGCTTTAGGAAAAAAGCTGAAAACAATTAAAACCTTTTTTTCTCTGTCACATAGAACTGCAGGACCTATTTTCTCACTGTTCAAAGACAATACAAAGAGTTTCGCGTTTGTGTTTTGTGCCAAATTTACTACATTGAAATGATTGATGCATGACATACTACATCATCCACTTGCACACTATGCCTATTAAAAACTAAAATGACCAAATAGAATGCACAGAAAAAGCAAATGGGGAATTATCAACTTGGCTAAAGCTCAGACTCCTCCAAAGGTAACAGATACCTTACCTTTCCTGTTTGAGCGCAAACTCCAGCATCTTGATTCGTCGAACCAAATCTTGTTTGAGGTTTTCCTGGCCTTTCCTCTCCCCTTGCAAGAAAGCTATCCTGGCCTGCAACACAGAAAGTAACCGTGCCCCATAAGTACATAGGCAGACACAGGAAATGCAGTAAGTAGTGGGTCAATGCATTGTTCCAATCCAAGACAGACACTAGTAGTGGTATGACTCAACAGTACAGCCACATGTGCTGCATTCAGTGGAAAAACTGTCTGCTTGACTTTGTTGGAGACTTTGTGTTTTTATCTAAATAATTTTCACCAGAAATATACATTATCTTGGAACAGCAACACACTCTTCACAAGCATCAATAGACCTGAGACCCTGGTGACTCCACATGGTGTTAATCAAACGTCTGTTGATGCCCAGGTTGTAAGTCACTCAGGAATGCATTCATTCCACTTGGGCATCAAAGGAATCATCCAATAAAACTTGCAATCACCTCAAAAATGGTGGGAACAACAAACCAGGAGACATTGGCGCTGCCTGCCCTGTGTTACTAGGGGTTGCTTCAAAGGCAACTGTCATGCAAAGCATGCATGAAATAGGCAGACTCCTCTTCCACTACCATACACCATCACTCAAGGCCGCAAGACAAAAAAGCATGTTGAACTTGAAGTAAGGCATCTTCTACTAGTTCAATGTCATCCCCTATCAAAAGCACCCAGATGGATTCTGATGGCTCCACTGACAGTGAATCTGGTAATTTTGCTTGCCGTACAGGCAACAGTCTTTCTTGTCAAGTAGAACAATTGCTTTGACAGGAAAAGTTGAGAGGGGTCACTCAGTGCTCGACACTCTCAAGTTTGTCATTTACGAATGCTTCCCCAAATATTCTCTAGCCTGTAGCAGATGATATAAACCACCCCATTATTTGAATAAGCATGCTATGTAATTGTAATGGTTCTAATATTTCACGAAGTAGTTCAAATAATGTTGATGCCATTAATTAATAATAATACTAAAATGTTGACATGTTTCCACTCTCTGTCTCTGCTTGCCAATTCTGAGGAACAGTTCACACACAAATTGCATGATGATGTTTACTAGTTTTGTTTGATCACTCCATTCTGAAGCTATAGTAAACTAACATTCCGCCAAGATTCCTTTCAACTGAACATCTACAGAAAGGTTGGTAACCAGGTAAGTCCTGACATTAGCACTTCAGAAAACAGACATTATTGTGTTGGTACACAAAAAAACCAGCCCTTGCTATAAACACAACAAAGAAGAAAATAATACCCATGGCCTCCTGCTGCATTGGTGTCTGGTTGTGTGCAACTGTCCCTCCAGCAATACACTTCCGACTGGTGTCTGCAGCCTAGGCATTGGTGTCTGGTTGTGTGCAACTGTCCCTCCAGCAATACACTTCCGACTGGTGTCTGCAGCCTTGGTGTCTGGTTGTGTGCAACTGTCCCTCCAGCAATACACTTCCGACTGGTGTCTGCAGCCTTGGTGTCTGGTTGTGTGCAACTGTCCCTCCAGCAATACACTTCCGACTGGTGTCTGCAGCCTAGGCAGCACTGCACAAGGTACCTTACAACAAAACAGAACTTTTCATCCTTCAACTTTGCAAGGTGGTCAATGCACACTGTATGCTGCAGAACTTTATGAGTTATGCAACCAGCAATATTTTCAGCTGTTGTAGGCCATCCCAAAGGTCATCAGTCAGCAGCATTGACCACCCAGATCTTCATATACTTGGCATCTGCTACCGTCAATCTGACTGCCAGGAACACAGCAAAAGTTACAACTTCGCTGTCTGTTCTACTTTTAGACTATTCTAACATGCACATGGCAAATGCTTCAGCGACACTATCAAGATGAACGCACGAGTTCCATCTTTATTGAGCAATGAATTACAAAAGGCCATGCTCGACCATGAGACACCATGCAGAAATCAATGAACAGGTTTTCTTGC
This sequence comes from Theodoxus fluviatilis, assembly GCA_034096865.1. Classification (NCBI taxonomy): domain Eukaryota; kingdom Metazoa; phylum Mollusca; class Gastropoda; order Cycloneritida; family Neritidae; genus Theodoxus; species Theodoxus fluviatilis. Next base: position 29,925 of record JAWQFJ010000528.1, read on the forward strand.
ATCAATGTAAAAAGTGGAAGCCATCTCAGGTCATCAGGTACCAGTTACTATTGACAGCCATCCTGGTCTGTCACCTTTTCAAGTTACATACATGATACTGGGCATTTCAAGGAAAATAGCTGAAAAGCTCTGGTCTAACTCTCAGTTGTTGCTGCAGTAACATTAACAAAGGGTAGCCAACTACATAAATACAAAACTTTAGCACATTATATTGGGCTATTAGTCACAAACACATACACACAAAGTTGCAGTTAGGTAACATAGGGGGATGGATGGATGGATGGTGTTTTACGGCCTATCACTAGTATCAGCCTTTGAAGGCTATGTAAGGCCATTAGGCACGAAAATCACAAGAACAGTTTAGAGTAAACGCAAATCGAGTCATGATGTCCCTAGTTATTCGCCTCTTACAAATCGCGTAGGGAGACACGGTGGGTCAATTCTTACCCCGAACTCACAGGGGGATAACATAGGGGGAAAATGTAGGTGGTGAGTGTTGGTAGGCCAACTTAATTTAAAAAAAAATTAAGGTCAGGTTGAGTCTTTACACATGTGCATGTGTATCTGTGTGTTTAAAGAGATGTCATGTATACAGTAGATTCACCTGAACATAGATAACAAAGGTTTTCACTGAAAATGCTTTTAATGTTTAATCAGAGAGTGCTCAGAGGGTAAATGGGTAAGCACACAGTTTGTTGTTTACCTTTGATTTTTTTTCCCCACACACACACAATTGAACATTTTTTGGGTCAATATTAATATAAAAAGGATTGGTCTGGTCACTGGTTTTTTGTTTTGTTTGTTTGTTATTAGGGGGTTGGGGGTGGGGGTGGGGGTGGGGTTGTCTTATGCTTCATTATAACATGTCAAATAATTGGTATTTAATAGTGCCAGAACGATGTCAGAAAAAAGAGTAAATAAGTCCTATAAACCACCTTTAATGAGTTATTTCCCCAAAATATGATGAACGTTTTAAATACTAATGGTAATAGTACACTATTTCTGATAAACGGTGGAGGTCAGTAGTCACACACCAGACATGGAATTTCACAGCCAGTTAATCTTTCTAATGGCACATGATTCAAATCCTTGCTGCTCTGTTTTCCTGTTTACAGCACAGAGCCACTGTTGCAAACCACCAAAGGCCGGTCTAAAACAAACAAGTTTTATCCTCTGGTCGCAAAAATAACCTGCAACATTAGTTTCAGCATCTTGAAACGGGTCATTGGGATTTTTCTCTCTGCCAATTGTGTTTCAAAAGATATGCAATAATGCTTGGGTTCACACACTCTTACTACCAAACATCCCCAAAACAAAGCTCCCCTCAGTTCTTAGAACTCAAAGCCATGCTATTTGCAACTGCTTGTTTGGTTGTCTGCACCGTGATCACAACACGTTCCACCACGACAGTATCTGTGTAACATTTAATCTACATCCTTGCAATACAAGATATGTTCGATAGTGTGGGAAATGAAAAAGATTAGCCCATGACATGATAGTATACACAGACCGATCGAAACACGCTTCACTGCAACACTATCGAGTATCGTAATGCTATGCATAATTAGCAGACTTTCAATGTTCTGATGTACCATCAACATGGCAGTGATAATATGATTAACTAGCAGCTGTAACACTTCAGCTAGTACATATTGATAAAAGATCACAGTGACGGTCGAAGGCGATCCTGAACTGAAGATGTTTCTTTATTTACTCAAGCATTTGTCGACCTGAATCCTCGATGTGTATCATGAGACAGCTGCCCAAATGTCAGCTATTTTGCAAACTATTCCTTGGATTTGATGCTAAATCTCAAACACTAGTGCTGAATAGATTTCCTCGTGCAAAAAGCAAAGCATGTCAATGTCAGGGGAGTTCCTTTTAAAGTCTGCAAAGATCAACCAAGAATTAATTACGTCGGCGAATAAATAACTTATGAATGGATAGCCGCCATGTTACAATATGGCTACCGCATAGCAAAGTCCCTGTCAAAATAGAAACACGACGATTTCAATACTGCATATCAACTGAGTAAGACATATGCTGTTGAGCACGCGTGCAAATAAGAAACGCTCTGAACAGTCTATCCATCTAGTCCAAGAGTAAAAAGAAAATGATAATAACTCACTTGAAGTTCGGCTCTTTCAACTTCCCACTGCGATCGTTCCATCTCGAACCTTGCCCATTCCGTCTGCAGGAAATGTAAAATTCCCGGCATGGAGTATTGTGGGCGCTGGTTAGTTTCATCTTGCTGCAGTTTGGTAACCATCCCGATGCCTCCTGATGCAGGGCCTAGCTGGCCTCCGTGTTGAGATCCTGGACCTTCTTCGATCATCTTTGCTTGGCCGCCATGACAAAAATTTAGGAAGGGGGCGCTGGCTAGGCGAATGACGTCACTCACCGGCGATGGCTTAGGGCAGTTGGCATGTGGTGTGTAGAGTTCGTGCTAGAGCGAGTTACTCATACACAGTCGGCCTACTCTGTAGAACGTGCCCACTCTATGAGTAAACGGGTGCCGGTTTGACTCAGGCATTGTTGTTGATTGGAGAAATATACTGCAGGGCGTTGCTGTTCTCTACATGTTGTCACTGGAAGTAGAATGCAACAGCACTGCAGCCTACTAAAGTCTGCAGATCGCCTATGAACTAGAGTAACACTAACAGTTACTTGCATTTATCTAGTACTAGTTAACCCAACAAGAACGTTGTCCGATTCGTTATATGTTGGGAGATTTATTTTGGTGTAAAAAGTGTGTGGTGAAAACCATCGGAATTGTGATTATTAGGCATCTCAGCAGGCACTCAGAAACTGAGAACGTAGCATGATCCGAAAGTTCAGCCATCAGACGATCAGTTGAGTTAGTGTGCTCCAACTACTGAACTAGGCCTACAATCTTCAAAATGATTCGACTCTTCTACATTGTTAACAAAAGAGGAGATTTAAGACTTACGAGGTAACTGCAGCATCACCACATGCTTGAATCACTTTTTCTATTTCACCTTTCTGCTACGCTGCATTCACATTGTTTTGTTGTGAATTTTATTTTCATTGGCAACATGTCTTGCCGATGAGTAATCACTTTCAGTACGTATGTACTTCTTCCTTATCCCCAATCCCTTCTTTTTTTGCATCTTTCATCATCTCTTCTTTCTTATTCCTCCTTATTCCTTGTTCCTTTTTTCCTTATTTATCTTCTTCCAATAATCCTCCATCATCTTAATTATTTCCTTCATACCATTTCACTTGCTTTTGTTGTTGTTGTCATTGTTGGTATGTCATTTACTTGTTTTTCTATCTCCCTCTGCCTTCTGTCTTCTCTATTTGTCCTCTTCTGCCGTTGACTCCATTTTTCTCATGTGCATTATCCCTCCTCTCATTTTCCTCTGTTCATCCTTCGTCCTCTGTTCTGCCTCCCATCCCCCCCCCCCCCCCCCATCCCCCCCCTTACCCCCCTCACAGTTCCCCACTTTCAGCCTCATGACATATCTTGCTCTTTTGTTTCACTTTCTCCCTTTCTTATTTCTCATCTTTTAAATCATTTTCCTCCTAGCCCTCCTACCACAACCCATCCCTATACCCTTACCTTCCCCACCTCACCACCCCTCCCTCCACCATCCGCTGCCCTCTCCACCCCACCACCCCTCCCTCCACCAACCTACCCACTGCCATCCCCACCCCACTACCCCTCCATCAACCATCCCCTGCCCTCTCCACCCCACTACCCCTCCATCCATCACACCCTGCCCTTCCCACCCCTCCTGACATGCCTGGCACCCTCTCTACCACCACCCCGCCCTCCTCCAACCTCTGTTCTCCCCACCCCACCACCCCTCCCCTCCCTATCCCACCACCCCTCCCCTCCCTATCCCACCACCCCTCCCTCCTCCAACCTCTGTTCTCCCCACCCCATATCCTCTCCCTGGACCACTCTGGGCCCTGCTCACTCCACAATCCCTCCCCACCTCATTCATCCATCCCCCCCCTGCCCTCCCCACCCCACCACCCCTCCCTCCTCCAACCTGTTCTCCCCACCCCATATCCCCTCCCTTTACCACTCTGGGCCCTGCTCACTCCACAACCCCTCCCCACCTCATTCATCCACCACCCCCTGCCCTGTCTTTGTGCATTTCCCTTTAGTCCTATACATCTTTGAATGCCTGGCAAATAAATAAACTAATCTAATTTTTTCTGGATTCTATCATCTCTAGTTCTAGGAAGACCCCAGGTTAGACTGGGATTCCCTAATCCCTACTCTCATGTTGCTTAGTTGGGTTCTACAAGTGCAGAATTTGATTTTTAAATGCCAACCCTAAACTTTTTCAATCAAAAATAAATGAAAAAATTAATGGTAACCAACATATTGTGTGCTGTCCCATCTTCTCTGCCTTATGAGCACCCCGGGGAATCCACTATTTAAGTTTTTAAAAGTTTTTCAGTAAAAAGGAATTTATTATCTATGTTCAATCTAGCCTCTTCTAATATAAAATGGTACAGGCTGACCTCATGACCTTATTTTCTTCTGGCCTTAGAGAAATGAATAGATTAATATACAAATGAGAAAGTATTTATTGGTTTAATTTAAGTGTGTATTGTTTTTAAGGCAGTTTTGCTTTGCTTTTCAATGTGTAAGGGACAGAGGATGTGTTACCTGTGGTGGCATGAAGAAATCTATGCAAAGTTTTGTTGGTTATGCACTTTACCTATTTGGTATATTTTGCTTGCATTTTCAAATGCTAATAGCTTCATATTTTTTATGTTTGAATAGTTATATCAGTTGTGTATAGCTGGACAGTATTCTTTGAAATTTTGTCATTAAAAACTCAATAATTAGCTTGAGAATATTTTATAATGGCAGTGTTGCCATTTGTTACTAAAAATAACACACACACGCACACACACACACACACACACTCACACACACACACACACACACACACATGCACGCATGCACACACACATGCACGCACGCACACACATGCACGCACGCACACACATGCACGCATGCACACACGCATGTACACAAGAAAACTGGAGGTTGAGGCACCAGCCACTATAATAATAAACCGACCTGAGTAGATTTGATGTATTTGTCTTTGCCTCTCCCTGTTGCCATCATGCCTCAGGTTACATGATAGGTGATATCATAATTCAGTGTTGCACATGTGACCCCACTGTAATGATCACTGACTGAATCAATTGTCTGTTGACCTCAGCACAGAGTGAACAAAGGATTTCTGTGAAGTTGTTTTGTGATAACACTGTATCCTGTTAGACATCATTTGCATAGATCTATATTTCTTTTTTTAATCTTGTACCAGTTTCTCTTATCTCAGTACCAGCAGATGTATTCAATACTTAACATCAAGATTACAAATAAAGAGCTTTAATCAGTAAATAATTCATAAATTCAACTCGGATATATAGTATAGATTCTGTTAATATTTAGAGAATACTTATTCTGTTGTCATTTTTTTCTGTGCTGAAATATTATATCTGTTAAATTAACAGTTAATCCTAAAATGTATGCATCCAAATTGATGGAATCTGGTATCGTCATTGTTTCCTTCACTCTCACATCACCCTGCTAGTGGTGTTACTGCTACAGTATTCTCAGACAACTGAATAGTTGAATTCACTTAATTCTAAAGATCCTGTACCACCCATTACTGCCCACCCTGCTCAATCCTGTACAGCCCATAGCCGCCCACCCCATGTCACCATGTGGCTGTTACTTGACAGATTTTTTTCTACAAATTGCATAATCCTTACAGGACTGGAGACTGAAGCATGGAATGACTTACAGAACCTGAAGAGTTAATAAAGGAATGCATGGAAGTTGAGAGGTTTACCTAGTCACAAAGAAAACCAAGTTAAATTATAAAATGGTGAAGTCCATCTCAACTTCTCATCTACATTGTAGAAGGAAACAAATGTGCAAATTGAGTTACTTTGTGCACTAGAGTGACTGCCAGAAGTGGAATCAGAATCTGCTGGAGCTGACTGATGAAACGTCCATGCTCTCAGCTGTCATGGTAGATGAGATAGGGCCAAGATAGTTTTGGTAAGATCCATGAACAAATGAATGTGCTGCACTTCGTTAAGTAGACAGCTTTGGTCTGTGACTGTGGGACTACTAACAGAAGGTTGTGCTTGCGGTAGCCAGGTGTTGACAGCATTGACTGCTGCTGAATTGCAGGTACTTTGAGCACCGGGAGCCAAGGGAGTGTGTGTCCCTGCAGACTGAGATCACCAGACAGTGCTTCAGTCGGGGCACGGAGGAGGCAAGTGTCATCCCCTGCCACAGCCTGCCTGTCTCGGGGACAGTGAAGTGCCTTGGCACACTGACACAGCCCCCAGACGGTGCGACTGTCTGTTATGGGAACAGTAAATATACATTTAGGTGTCTGACTAAGGAAGTGTCAAGGTCTAGGTAGGCTAATGTCAAACAATGCAGCTTCTAGTCAGTAAAGCTCATCTGCCCCATTGTCATCATTTATAATAATTGAATTCTGGAAATGGCTTCCTCTTTGTAATCCAAGAGTCTTGATTGGTGTCATCTCCTATCTGTCAGCATCCAAGCAACTGGAACATCATGTGGTCAGATGAAATTATGCTGAAGATGTAGAGATAAAGGTGTTTATTTGGTATATCATGTCCTATAGAACCACCGTCTGCCTCATGCCAGAATTCTCTGTTATAGTAGAATTAACGAGTTTATTTCCTTAGATTTGTAATTTCAATATCTAAAACCTGTCATATCTTTTGGGGGAAATTCCATGTAATTTTGGAAAGGATACTTATTAATTGAATGCACTATACATGATTTTTTAAGTGTCCCTTATGAGAACCATTTGTATGTAGCTGCTGAATTAGGAGCTGATATCACAGATCCATTTGACAAGATGTTGCTACATGCCTAAAGAACACACTCTAACAATTACAGATTTGTACAATGCTTAGAATATTTTCTGCATAATTTCGAGTTTACAAAAAGTCATTTTTTAGAAAATGTGAAGAAAAGAGAACTTGGGAAAACTTGCTTTTTCCATTTTCTATGCATTTTGTACAGTGCCAACAAACATTTTCAGACAAGTTCTTCATCTGTATTTTTATGTGTTTTCTATTATGTTTTCAGTTGAAAGACTATTGGAATTACATTGCAAAATGTTGAAATATTTCAAAAATGCTTATAAGTCAAAATCACCAGAAAATGACATTTTAACCATTTTCATACCCAAATCACCTCTTAAACATTTTGACACTTTTTTGTTTTTCTGAGAGCTTGGCTTTATTTTTTAACTCTACAAGTGTCCAGATCTGATTAGCTTAGGTTTTGAACTCTTGCCAGAGTGCCAGGACAGCTAATTCATACGATAATGCAAAAATGTAAAACATTTAGGACTTTAGCCTCAGTTTAGTTTGCAGCCACGTACTTGTTCTCTCTCTTCCAGTGTTCCTTCTTTCCTTTCCAAGACATGACCATCATCTACAGGAAGTACTCCACCCTCTTCTTCATCGCGGGCGTCACCCAGGATGAAGTAAGCACCCCTGTCCTTTCTGGATTTTTCCTTTGTTTGTTTGTTTGGTGGTGCTGGTGGTTTTTTTTTTTTTAATCTCACTCACCTTAGACTTGAGCTTCAGCATCAGACATGCAATAAATTCTGTTGTGAGCAAAAGCAACATCAAACTTATTTTAACATTCTTTTATAAATGTAATTATGAAAATATATTTCCCAAGTGTTAATGCCTATAACCATTAGCTTCCAGAGTGTAAACTATTGGGTGAGGATTTGGTGTGTTTAGTTTTTTTTCTTCTCATAATTCAGTTTTTCCAACATAATAATTTTATGGTATTACAGAATTGAAATTCTCAGGCTATTCATTTGCAAAGTAAACTTTTTTATTATTTAGACTTTGATGTGCAAGTTTGAATAATTTTGTTCAATTTTTTGTCATGTTTTCCAGACAAATATTTATGCTATCTGGATATTTCCATTTCTTCCAGAATGAATTAGGCATTTTGGAGTTAATTCACAACTTTGTTCTGGCACTAAATGAGTACTTTTCCCGTGTGGTAAGTTTATTCAAAATATATCCATTGGTCTCTTTGTATGATGATCTATTCGTTTCTTAAACAGTTTGAGAAATTTACCTGAAAGCTGGTCTTGTACTTTAAGAGAAAGTGTACGATTAGGATATAGTAAACATATTCTTCTTGTCAATGGTCTTAATCAAATATACGCTTGTAAATGTACATTATCAGCAATTTGAATTGTAATGCTAATTTAACCCACTTTCCCTAAAGTAAGTCTTTTCTTATTGGCCCTTTGCTGTATCCTTTTCTTCTCTTCTGCAGCAATGGTCTCTAGATAGTATTTAATGTGTGTCATGTTTCTTCTTTTCATATGGCAGACTGAATCAGACGTATCCTTTTTCATTGCATGATTAATGAATCAGGCGTGAATATAAGTTTGTACTTGTGCATGTGTGTGTACACGTGAATGTGTGTGTGTGTGTGTGTGTGTGTGTGTGTGTGTGTGTGTGTGTGTGCTTGTGTTTGTTAATTAAGTTATGTGTATGATCATAAGAAATAGAAGGCTATGCTACATTTGAATATAAACAACCCTGCTAGAGAGAGTTTTACTTATCCCCTTGCAGAGACCCCAACAGCATCTCCCTCGTTTCATCTTAAATGAATGCATGATTTTAGTTCTGGGAAGGATCACAGTTATTATTTACTATTATTATCTGCTTTTACATAGGCAAATAATTAGTAAGGTTTTCCTTAATAGTTACAGAGGAACAGAAAAGATTATTTGATATAGGTGTTTAATGTTTTCCCTCCAACTTACCAGTAGACAAACCAGTAATTTGTCTACTGGTAAGTATGTCAGGAAAACATAGAAATTAGTTTAAATTTCTTCAAGTTTTCCCTCCAACTTACCAGTAGACAAATTACTGGTTTGTCTACTGGTAAGTATGTCAGGAAAACATAGAAATTAGTTTAAATTTCTTCAAGTTTCTTGCTATTCATTATCTTGCCATACCATATTCCTCATGGAGACAGACAGGGAGTCTCTCTTCTCAGCTTGCTTCCACTGCACCTGGTCTCCATCCTTGACACTGTCAGATCCTCTTCAGCCTGGACCGTGTACACATGGTCATTGACGAGATGATGCCTGGTGGAGCCATTGGGGAAACCAACATCCCCAGAATCCTGCTGCCTCTACAGCTCCTGGATGCCTCTGTCAAGTAGTCTTTTATCAGGATTCTTCTGGTCAACCAAGCATGTGTCCCATCAAGTCTGCCATGCATCACACTAGTTCCTCCTGGCTTCCTGACTGTCAGGGAAGGAGCACTGGGGTGCCATGCTATGTACACACCTACATGTGAAAGATGAAAGGAGTGGTTGGATTTTGCCTGCTTTCAAACTCTTTTTGAAGGGAGCACTTCATGGAGGACAGATCACCAAGGAGAGTGATAGACTTGGCATTTCAGGATGAAGATTCATATTCAAGTAAGAAAATACTAGATCTTATGCTTGTGATCAGGCGGTGTCAAAGTGCAGTTGGCAGACAGTGACTACCATGAATATGATGCAATAATGGTCTAGCTGTCTCTGGGTCTTTGCCACAACTGAGCAGAGTACAGCATGTCACTAGAGCCAGTTGATGACCCCTCAATATGACGAACAGACTGACAAGACTTGACTCCAGTAGATTAGCCAAGGGCAGCCCCAAGTTAAAAGAGGCTACTTGGGATTACTGGGACAACATGAAGTTACTGAGACCCAACTGTCATTGAAAACCACCCTGGAAAATCTTAGATCAACCCACATAAAGCATTAAACTGATGCCAAGCCCAACAAAGTATCTCTACTCTTATCTACCAACTTACAGAAAAACCAACACCTGTCTTCACTAAGCTTGCTTCTAGTGAGGTTATTTTTTCATGAAGCATTAATCATGCTTTTGAAGTATTCATTTACACTTGGAGACAGTTTTCTAGTTCTTCTGCCTTTGGTTGATCGAAAGGAAACTTAATCCTTGAATACTTGAAATAAATATAGGAAGACGTGGTGAGACAAACGGCAGTTTTATACCTACAGTGCAGAAGGTGCTGTGCATGAGGCAATGAAGAAGTAAGTTTTCCCCTCTTTTCTCCTGCCTTCCTTATGACAGAAATAATGTTTCAATTGACTGGCTTATGATGATGTTCCAGATTCAAATTAATTACCATGGGAATGTGCACTTCATGAAAATGTTAAATATTTCCAACAACTTCATGTCAAAAATATGTTATTTCATTAATTGTTTTGTGCAAGTATGAGTGAATAGAAATGACATTTGTTCAGCAGTTCTGCTCATAGAGACAAGTTGCAAAGTGATAATTTGCAGTAGTTGGCAAAAGAATGTCTGCAGTCTCAGGCAAAAACAGAAGGTTGGAAAGCATGGCTGTGTGATGTGGGGGCAGTTAGGACTGCTGTGCCTGAGATTGGCTTACTGTGCGTTAAACATGAAAATCTGTGTGTGTGTGTGTGTGTGTGTGTGTGTGTGTGTGTGTCATTCAGCGTGGCTGAGACTAGTGGATATAGTCTCAGCAACAGGTTGGTCACGTGATAGCCTTAATTCTTCCATAACATGCATACCACCGTTCTGAACACAGAGTCTCAGCCACGCTGAATGCCATATCACATCGTGAGTGTATTCCTCCGCTTGTTGTGATACACTCGATACTGGCAGCCATTTTTCCGTCAGTTCATTTTCTAAACATCGATTTCCCATGAATGTAAAACTTGTATGCGGTAAAATTCGAATCACAAGAGTGTAATATTGTGAACTCTACTAATTATAAGGACTTTGAATACAACAGCAATATTTATACTTCATTGAGCGAGTAATGCAACCAATCCCGTCTGCATAATCATTTGGACCGATACACACAGAAACCCGCTGAGTGCTTTTGCTGATGAGGAATCATTAATTTAATGTATGCTTAGAAGGATTAAACTTAGAAAAACTGCTTCTGAGCTATCCGATAATATCGAACTTCGGAATCGGACGGATTCCTACAGAAGAAACTTCCATTCGATTAACGTTCAACACAGACGGAATGTAGGTTAAATCACTTACTGACTCCATCAGTCGATACACGAATGATCGAAGTGTGGAGCTCGTCAAACAGTGTGAAGGCAGTTAGACCACAGGTTCCGGCCAGAAAGCAATTACTTGCGAGAGTATAACCATAGATTCACGAAACCAGCCCGGAGCCATAGGAATCCTTTTCGCTGCGTTTATAGTAGGTCCAAAGATTGCGTGTATTACTATATACACAATCGCACGTGCTCAAGGCAGTTTGCAACCTTTTAGACGACGTTCGCGCTAAAAGTAGTTCTCAAATGATTTCCTGAAAATCTCATAGATTAGTTTAATTAGAACACCAAATTTGTGTTTATCTATCGGGATAAATAATTGGAATGAAATAGAATCGCCTCTTTTTACTCTCAATGGTCTTCTGATCATGTTGAATTTTGATTGGTAAAATCATTGGAATGTGGAGCCGAAGTCACGTGACCAACCTGTGTCAGAGATACTATATCTCTGTGTTCAGAATGTGTGTGTGCGTGTGTGTGTGTGTGGTGTATGTAACTGTGTTTGCCTGTGTGTGTGTATCTGTGTTTGTGTGTGTGTGTGTGTATCTGCATGTGTGGGTGAGTGGATTGTGGGTGACACTTCTGGGATGGCCACAGCTGCCTGGTTGTCTTCCCAACTGTCACCAGCTATGTGTGGCATGCAGGTGTTTCGCCCAGGAATCCCCACCCACTGCAAAACCCTGTGTACTTTGTTGTCTCCTGGTGGTCTGATAGTTGAGATGATCTCTGCACCTCCAACTATCTGTGCTGAGTGAGTGTGGCTGTATGTATGTCCTTTTAGATAATACTGATACATGAGCTCATAACCTCTTTTTGTGGGTAGACTGTGTGCACACTGCCATGCAATGTGAAGGACAGAGCTTTTATCGTGCAATACTTTGAATGTAACTTTGCCATTGTTATGAGGATAGAAAAAAAAGTATGTTTTTCATTTTGTGCACAGACACGTGTGTGAATTAAACTCATTCAGTTTAAGTATCTGTAGTTCTTTCTTTCTTTCTTTCTTTCTTTCTTTCTTTCTTTCTTTCTTTTGTATGCCATCAGACAACTGGAAACAACTTGCAGCATTCTCAAATATCTAGAGTGCATATCTGCCACACTTAACCTTTTGTTGCAATCATCGTAAAAAATAACCACAAATGCCAGTCATCGTCCTCCCCTGTCATGCAATCATCCATGACATTCCTGTATCTCTTCCCGCCCACCCACTACACACCCTTGGCTCGCCTCAACACCACAGCATGATTTACACTGACATTGTCATGGGACTGCACTTCCCTCTGTGCATTCCAACTGGACTGAAATAGATCGGAATTAGTGAATAAAGCCGCGCTCCAGTGCTATTCACGTCTGCTAATCCATGCTCCACAATAGCTGTGCGTTTACATTCCTCCCACCCCCTCCCTGTTCGCCTTTTCTGCGCCCGCCCCCCTTTCGCCTTCTCCCTCTGTTCACCCTCTTCCCCAACCCTCCTCCCCAACCCCCTCCCCAACCCTACTCCCCAACCCCCCTTCCCCAACCCCCCCCCTCCCCAACCCCCCTTCCCAACCCCCCTCCCACCTCCGGCAGATGAGTTATAAGTGACCCGTGATAAAGAGACACGGGTTTACAAACAAACCGGGTCATTCCTCTCAGTCTAGCTGGCGTGTCGCATTGACCGATCTAGTCTACCCTTCCTCTTTTCTGAAACCGCTGGACATGCATGCAAAATCTGTCTCTCTCTCTCTCTCTCTCTCTCTCTCTCTCTCTCTCTCTCTCTCTCTCTCTCTCTCTCTCTCTCTCTCTCACTCTCTCTCTCTCTCTCTCTCTCTCTCTCTCTCTCTCTCTGTGTGCATGTGTGAGTATGCACAGCAGATGGCACAGCGGTGCAGGGTGGGTGGCCAGGCATCTGCCACGCCTCGGTGTGTTGATGTTGACGAGTTGAGTTGCTCCCCTGCAGGTGCGCCAAGCATCCCACCCCGTCCTGCATGGATGGACACCGCATCGCATTTCATCTGCCCGCTTGGGAGGAGGGTGAGAACAGCGAAATGGAAGAGACAGACGAGCCACAGAGAGAGAGAGAGAGAGAGAGAGAGAGAGAGAGAGAGAGAGAGAGAGGGAGAGAGAGCACACAGCATAGATGAGCTATGATATGGAGAGGTAAAGGAGAAGCAGATGTGGGAGCGGTGGGAAAGGCTGCCGCAGTGGAGGGGGAACACATGGAGACTAGACGGAGAAGCGCATTTAGCAGTGCATTATATGTATGTATATATATATATATATATATATGCGTCCTACGGAAAGCCTGGCAAGACGATGTGGCCATACAGTCTGCACCAGTTCAAGTTGTGCGTGCAGTGTGGTTGGGGGGGGAAACAAAACAACGTTGAAGGAGCGGAATTGTTAAGTAGGTGTGAGTCGGAAGCAACTGAATGTCCATGGCCACCCCGACTTGTTCTGGTACCTGGAGTGCAAATTCGACGCAGTACGTATAGTAAATCCACTTTAAGTCGTTTCCAGTTTCCGATTTGCTTCTTTACTTGCTTAATTGGTAAATGTTGTTGGTGTGCGTGTCTGGTCGGTTAATTCTCAGGTTGTTAATTTGGTGGGTTCGTTGGTGGGTGGGTGGATTGGTGGTAATTGTTTGGTCTCTCTAATATCCTATTTGGGTTCATTTCCTCCATTGAGATCCCATGTACGCATGCCCCCTTCCGAAGTAATATGAGCAAAATGCTAGTCAGTCAGGCAATACACGCGCAACCATGAATTCCTGACACATCGGACCCAATGGTTTTGTGTTTGTAAAACACGTACCGTTGTTTCAAAACAGACGTGCAGAAACAATCAACGAAACGACATAGGATCAAACGAACGAGCAAACAAACAAGCCTTTACTCAGCCTCACATTTTCGGCTTTACTTGCCTTTCTCAGGAGTACACTGAAGGGTTTGACAATTCATCACATATCTAACCCTGAGTTTCTACGTCACACATGACGACATACGTGGGCGTGGCTTGTCATACTGTTCGACTGCGATTGGTGAATCGGGTTTGCTGGATTGGAATTCTGTCTGCTACTGTACATGTACAGAGCCCTGAAGGTCAATCACAAGAGCAAGTTGTATTTATCTGACCGAGACAATGCAAGGGCACGGGAAAGGGAACATAACAGAGGAGTGAATACCGCTCAAGCAAAAAAACACGAGGCATGGGAGATGAGTAAAAAATCAAGGTGAT
>JAWQFJ010000528.1:49292-74292 GCA_034096865.1 Theodoxus fluviatilis
CCATGTGTTAATTACATGAGCATTGTGCAAAGGTACGTGGCACTGCCTGAGCATTAGCAATACTGGTAATTATTTCAAGATTTTGTAAATCGCATGAGCACTGTCCAAATAGATGTGGCACCACCTGATCGTCATCCTCACTGTCATCATCAAATACACTAACTATTCTTTAAAGATCGCTCATAGCGCACATATGAACTACATTACTTAAATACTAGTTCAAGATGTGCGTCTCCAGTTTTCTTCAGAATTAAGTCACGTGGAGAAGAGCATTTTCTCAAGGAACCCGAAAAAGAGTTCCACACAGCAGAACCAGCTGATGAAAAGGCTGATCAGTCCATAGGACCTCTTGCCTGGGGTGCGCTGTCTCGGAAGGGGCTGTGTGGGAGAGTGTAGGCTGGGGTGCGCTGTCTCGAAAGGGGCTGTGTGGGAGAGTGTAGGCTGGGGTGCGCTGTCTCGGAAGGGGCTGTGTGGGAGAGTGTAGGCTGGGGTGAGCTGTCTCGAAAGGGGCTGTGTGGGAGAGTGTAGGCTGGGGTGCGCTGTCTCGAAAGGGGCTGTGTGGGAGAGTGTAGGCTGGGGTGCGCTGTCTCGAAAGGGGCTGTGTGGGAGAGTGTAGGCTGGGGTGCGCTGTCTCGGAAGGGGCTGTGTGGGAGAGTGTAGGGTGGGGTGCGCTGTCTCGGGAGGGGCTGTGTGAGAGAGTGTAGGGTGGGGTGCGCTGTCTCGGAAGGGGCTGTGTGGGAGAGTGTAGGCTGGGGTGCGCTGTCTCGAAAGGGGCTGTGTGGGAGAGTGTAGGCTGGGGTGCGCTATCTCGAAAGGGGCTGTGTGGGAGAGTGTAGGCTGGGGTGCGCTGTCTCGGAAGGGGCTGTGTGGGAGAGTGTAGGGTTATTCTTTCAAGATAGTCTTCGGAACACTCCCTTGATCAGCATGTTTTGTATACAAATCGTTTTATGGGTCTGTGTACAAATTATAAGAGTAAAACGTTTCCATGATCAATATTCTCGATTATTTTAGTTGTAATCAAACTATCTTCATACTCTCTCTCTCTCTCTCTCTCTGTCTGTCTATTTCAATGGACATGCTTCTTTTTGTGGCCATTTACAAGTGGGTGTGCCACAAGGTTCTCACTTAGGTCCTCTTTTGTTCTGCCTATTCATCAATGACCTACCATTACATATCTCTGATAAAGAGGTTACATGTGATATGTTTGCTGATGGTAACACTTTCAACTTCAGGTGTCAGGACTGAATGTGTGGCAGTAAAACTTCAAAGGAGCCTGGATGTAATACGTTCCTGGTGCTCTTCGAATCATATGGTCATTAATCCTTCCAAAAAAATATATGGTGATAACTACGAGACAAAAAATCAAATATATCCTTTATCTCTTCCTATTGATCTTGATTCTTTGAGAATCGAAAAAATTGATGAGCACAAAGTTCTTGGTGTAATAATTGATGTTCATTTAGGATGGCAATCACACATTGATTATATTTGTGTAAAAAAATCAATTAATATATTTCTTCTCTCCAAATTAAGACATATTGTTGACGTTCAAACTTGCAAAATCTTCTTCCATGCTCATATCTTATCTCACGTTAATTATGCGTCAACAATTTGGGATGGCTGTAGTGACGCTAACTTGAAAAGGCTGAAGTCATTGTATCGAAGAGCCTCTAAGCTTATGATAACAGATAGTTCACTATCTACAAATGACAAAATGAAAGAACTTAACATATTGCCTTTTCATAAGCATTTACAATTCAATAAATGTGTCTTAATGAAAAGAATTAATGATTGTGATGTGCCTGATTATTTGATAAACTTATTCCAACATTCAAATATTCGTGTACATAACTTTATAATACCACAACCTAGGATTGATTTGTTTAAACATAGCCTATCTTATTCAGGGGCTACTATGTGGAACACACTATCCAATTCTCTAAAAATTGCGAAATCTTTAGAGAAATTTAAATTGAAACTACATACTTTTCTTATGCAGTCATCCTAGATACTTTCATCTTATTCTAAATTCACTTTGTGGCTATTTTCAACGTGGTATTTCGTTACCATGAATTGATTGTAACCTGTGTTATTGTGTGAATTTTGTGTGGGATAGAGGGTGGGTGGGTGGGTAGGGGTGAGGGATGGGATTGGATTTGTTTGTTTGTTTTCTTGTTTTAACAAGGGCTGGATGTAAGATAGGCAGTTATGCCTAATTCATGTATTTCCCTTGGAAAATAAAGTTTAATCAATCAATCAATCAATCTCTCTCTCTCTCTCTCTCTCTCTCTCTCTCTCTCTCTCTCTCTCTCTCTCTCTCTCTCTCTCTCCCCCCCCCCCCTTCCCCCGGATGTAGGGTGCGCCTATCACTAAGTGTCTTTCTTCTCTCTCTCATCCTGTAGTTGTGTATCATATGTGTATAGGTGTCCTGTGAGTTAGACGCGCATTCCGCATGAACAACGAAACACGGCTGTCTGGTGCAAGGCTGGAAGGGTCACGCCGCTGCCCTTCATGTCACCAAAGATTATAGGTAACCTATAATCTTTAATGTCACTTGTCAGTTAATAAGTCACGCCTTCCCCCCTCCGCCTTCTGATATGTCCCGTGCGTTGCATGTCCATTGGTCTTGCCATCACTTGTTAAATGGACTTGAAGTTTAAACTGGAGACTGTTCCCTTGGCAGCATTGCTTGCGCCAAATCTGAACGGTTATGTTTAAGCGATGAACTCGATAAATTCGTTGCCGCTTCTAAATTAAGACACCCGATTTCAATGGTACAACATTCAATCGATTGACTTTGCCGTGCTGAACAAGGCAACACTTCAAACAAATAATTTTAGTTAAGTATGGAGGAGTAATAAATCCTTTTTGGTCACTAAGAAACACAAACTCAGAGACAGGCTGAGATCGCATCGGCTGATCCCCACCCAGCCTGTTCCTCTGGGGTCTGCTCATCCATTTGAAGGGGGAACCGTCTGCTTGTCTGCGAGATGAATGCCATGCACGGCTGTCCGAGAGAGACGAATGTTACCCAGTCTAAGAGAACACTGTCACCACGGTCTAGAGAGACCACTGTCACCACGGTCTTGGGTTGGTCCAGGCCACTACCATTCGGCCTTGGACCAGCCACGCAGCAGCTCCTGTAACTATGGGTAAATAAAGTTGTGGAAAGCAGTTAGACTAGTCTCATACATACGCATTTCTACCATCAGGCCTCGAGTCCCTTAATGCTCGATCCTTACCACACCGCTTCCACCTCATCACACGTTGATGCCATTTTAAAAATCATCATCAACCGATCTTTATTCCTCAATATGTACGGACACATGCGTCTTCTACCATGTGCAATATGTTCTTATCCTACAAAAATGGCGGCTATAATGATTTGTTAAACTGTACAACTAATATACTAGAGGAACAAAGTGACGGGTCAGCTCTATAGTCGAGTAGGGAGTCACCTGGTCCCTCTCGTATCTTAACTGCACAGTTTAACAAATGCGGTTGTTTAAAAAGGCGGGAGCAACAGTGGTAAATAATGTTAAAAAAGAAGAGAAGTACGAACAGATAAATGTGCCTAAGTAGCGTGAACGCTGTGAGACAGCGAAGACTCGAACCATACACCTCGTACTTGTCGATATGTGTACTCATACTCATTAAACCTATGAAATAACTATACCATCACGATACCTTCCGATACAACGAAACAAGATTCTTGCAATTACAATGCAGCTCAACTCATTCTAGATGCAGTATTTTTAGTGCCTCTTATCCCCGAAATCGCAGAAAAACAGACGTACTTTGAAATTTAAGAAAATTCTAAAGCTATGAAATTAAGTTCAGGTCTCTGAATTCGATCTTCCCCCATTACACCAATTCATGAAAATTCTGCAGATGCGTAGCATTAAATGAGCCTCCTCGTCGTCAACGATCGACTATGTTCAGTGCATATGATCATATAATGCTACACATTGTGAATGAATTAACATGTTGTGCTTCATTCTTACATCTATCTGTATCAGATGCAGAGTAAGGCGAATCTCGTAGGCCTACGTGAAGGAGGTCGTCGCCGGTCTAGTCTTTGCTTATGCTGTGAGCCAAAGTGCCAGTGCCCTAGCAAGCAAGCTTGTTTGTATTTTTCGCATTGAGTTTCTTCCATAGGAGGCCGTCTTTTTTGTATAAAACAGACAAGGTTTTCACAAAGCTCTCGTTCAATGCAGAAAAAGGGAAAGATGTAACTCATCGCCATTGCTCTCTGCTTTATAACTCATGCTCGCCAAAACCACGACTCTGATTGGCTGTCCCATCAAGCATCATTTGAAGCATGCGTCGTGGATAGAACCTGTCCTACTATCGTCGAAACGCAACACACATCATGAAACTGAGTGTTTGATGGAATCATGGACCGAAACTGGTATGGTGGTTCATCCTGAGACCACAGTTTAGCTGTTTCATCTGATACCACCGCGTCTCTGCCACCAGGTGGGGCCCAACAAGGATGACCACCACACTGGGTGGAGGCTGAGGAGGTTTGCAAGAAGGTGGCAGAGCCACAGGAAGCAGCGGGTGCTAATCTCAGTCTGGAGCCCACTCTGGACTGGGGGGTTTCCCATGGGGAGCATCATCAGTCTCAGCTCTATGGAGCCCACTCTGGACTCGGGGGTTTCCCATGGGGAGCATCATCAGTCTCAGCTCTATGGAGCCCACTCTGGACTGGGGGGTTTCCCATGGGGAGCATCATCAGTCTCAGCTCTATGGAGCCCACTCTGGACGGGGGTTTCCCATGGGGAGCATCATCAGTCTCAGCTCTATGGAGCCCACTCTGGACTGGGGGGTTTCCCATGGGGAGCATCATCAGTCTCAGCTCTATGGAGCCCACTCTGGACGGGGGTTTCCCATGGGGAGCATCATCAGTCTCAGCTCTATGGAGCCCACTCTGGACTCGGGGGTTTCCCATGGGGAGCATCATCAGTCTCAGCTCTATGGAGCCCACTCTGGACTCGGGGGTTTCCCATGGGGAGCATCATCAGTCTCAGCTCTATGGAGCCCACTCTGGACTCGGGGGTTTCCCATGGGGAGCATCATCAGTCTCAGCTCTATGGAGCCCACTCTGGACGGGGGTTTCCCATGGGGAGCATCATCAGTCTCAGCTCTATGGAGCCCACTCTGGACTCGGGGGTTTCCCGTGGGGAGCATCATCAGTCTCAGCTCTATGGAGCCCACTCTGGACTCGGGGGTTTCCCATGGGGAGCATCATCAGTCTCAGCTCTATGGAGCCCACTCTGGACTCGGGGGTTTCCCATGGGGAGCATCATCAGTCTCAGCTCTATGGAGCCCACTCTGGACTGGGGGTTTTCCGTGGGGAGCATCATCAGTCTCAGCTCTATGGAGCCCACTCTGGACTGGGGGTTGTCCCGTGGGGAGCATCATCAGTCTCAGCTCTATGGAGCCCACTCTGGACTGGGGGGTTTCCCATGGGGAGCATCATCAGTCTCAGCTCTATGGAGCCCACTCTGGACGGGGGTTTCCCATGGGGAGCATCATCAGTCTCAGCTCTATGGAGCCCACTCTGGACGGGGGTTTCCCATGGGGAGCATCATCAGTCTCAGCTCTATGGAGCCCACTCTGGACTCGGGGGTTTCCCATGGGGAGCATCATCAGTCTCAGCTCTATGGAGCCCACTCTGGACTCGGGGGTTTCCCATGGGGAGCATCATCAGTCTCAGCTCTATGGAGCCCACTCTGGACTGGGGGGTTTCCCGTGGAGAGCATCATCAGTCTCAGCTCTATGGAGCCCACTCTGGACTGGGGGGTTTCCCATGGGGAGCATCATCAGTCTCAGCTCTATGGAGCCCACTCTGGACTGGGGGGTTTCCCGTGGGGAGCATCATCAGTCTCAGCTCTATGGAGCCCACTCTGGACTCGGGGGTTTCCCATGGGGAGCATCATCAGTCTCAGCTCTATGGAGCCCACTCTGGACTGGGGGGTTTCCCATGGGGAGCATCATCAGTCTCAGCTCTATGGAGCCCACTCTGGACTGGGGGGTTTCCCGTGGGGAGCATCATCAGTCTCAGCTCTATGGAGCCCACTCTGGACTGGGGGGTTTCCCGTGGGGAACATCATCAGTCTCAGCTCTATGGAGCCCACTCTGGACTGGGGGGTTTCCCGTGGGGAGCATCATCAGTCTCAGCTCTATGGAGCCCACTCTGGACTGGGGGGTTTCCCATGGGGAGCATCATCAGTCTCAGCTCTATGGAGCCCACTCTGGACTGGGGGGTTTCCCGTGGGGAACATCATCAGTCTCAGCTCTATGGAGCCCACTCTGGACTCGGGGGTTTCCCGTGGGGAGCATCATCAGTCTCAGCTCTATGGAGCCCACTCTGGACTGGGGGGTTTCCCGTGGGGAACATCATCAGTCTCAGCTCTATGGAGCCCACTCTGGACTCGGGGGTTTCCCGTGGGGAGCATCATCAGTCTCAGCTCTATGGAGCCCACTCTGGACTCGGGGGTTTCCCATGGGGAGCATCATCAGTCTCAGCTCTATGGAGCCCACTCTGGACTCGGGGGTTTCCCGTGGGGAGCATCATCAGTCTCAGCTCTATGGAGCCCACTCTGGACTGGGGGGTTTCCCATGGGGAGCATCATCAGTCTCAGCTCTATGGAGCCCACTCTGGACTGGGGGGTTTCCCGTGGGGAGCATCATCAGTCTCAGCTCTATGGAGCCCACTCTGGACTGGGGGGTTTCCCATGGGGAGCATCATCAGTCTCAGCTCTATGGAGCCCACTCTGGACTGGGGGGTTTCCCGTGGGGAGCATCATCAGTCTCAGCTCTATGGAGCCCACTCTGGACTGGGGGGTTTCCCATGGGGAGCATCATCAGTCTCAGCTCTATGGAGCCCACTCTGGACTGGGGGGTTTCCCGTGGGGAGCATCATCAGTCTCAGCTCTATGGAGCCCACTCTGGACTGGGGGGTTTCCCATGGGGAGCATCATCAGTCTCAGCTCTATGGAGCCCACTCTGGACTGGGGGGTTTCCCATGGGGAGCATCATCAGTCTCAGCTCTATGGAGCCCACTCTGGACTGGGGGGTTTCCCGTGGGGAACATCATCAGTCTCAGCTCTATGGAGCCCACTCTGGACTGGGGGGTTTCCCGTGGGGAACATCATCAGTCTCAGCTCTATGGAGCCCACTCTGGACTGGGGGGTTTCCCATGGGGAGCATCATCAGTCTCAGCTCTACACAGGTAATTGAGAACTACATCCGGGAGTTCAAGCAGAAAGATTCCTCGATGAACTCATCTTCAGTCCTGGATGTCATGTGCCTGAGAATCGAGCTGGAAATGATTCTTCCTGTGGATCAGTGGATCAAAACAATGATATCTTTTGTTCAGCAGTTGAGACCAAGGTCGCACCAGAACTCTTTGATGTGAAACGAAATAATGATTAAGATTTCAATCTAATGAAATAAGTATGACTATTTTATCGATGTCATGTACTGTAGTGGTGATAATTTGCCCAGCATATCTGTATTTGCAATCACTGGATCCTACAACGGCTCATCCTGGATTTGTCATCAAGTTAGTTTACTTTACAGTTTTTAGGGTGACACGGATGTCTGGAGTACTAGAATAGGAACCCGTGGAATATCTCACTGTGTGTTTTTAAATATGAGGACTGTCTGTCGACTCATTTCTGCATTCCTTTTGTGACTAGAGTAAAAAACCCACTTGGGATGAGAGGATCGCACACGAGGAAATGTGCGTAACCCTAGCAACTGATCTACTTACGGGACAAGGCCGCCATGCCATGCTACCTCTGTGATTTCTTGAGAGCACCCATCTACTGCGTTTCCCCCCTAGTCCAAGAATTAAGGAGCTGCATTCTGGCCCGCCCTGGCTCCGAGCAGGTGCAAGGGAGACAGGTCTTTCCAGGGCTCGGCACCACACTGTGGAATAATTTTCCGCTTGACATCAGACAGTCAGACTCCATCTCTCTCTGCATTCAAGAAGAGACTGAAACCTTTTATCTTCTCTCAGGGACTCTGAGCAGCGCCTCTGAGCAGTATTCTGGAATTGGTGCTATACAAATCTATCAACATCCATCCATCCAATTATCATCCATTTATCCATCCATTTATCCATCCATTTATCCACCCACCCACCCATCCATCCATCCATCCATCCATCCATCCATCCATCCATCCATCCATCCATCCATCCATCCATCCATCCATCCATCCATCCATCCATCCATCCATCCATCCATCCATCAACAAACACATTTAACTTCTAAAGGTAAACTGAGACATGGTCACGCCCGAAAAGGTTTGATACGCCATTTAAACTTTGAATTCTGTACGTACCTTCAAGCGACCCTTGTGATCATTTTCTGCTTTGTCTCTCATTTAACATCGTTCTGGTGAGGAGGTGAAAAAATCCTACTGAAAATCAAAATCTCAACCAAATTTCGTTGGGGACAGCTATTTGGGCATCATTGCATAACATTACGTTTCGGTTGTAGAGATGAATGGTGCAGCGATGTCAGCTGCTAACGCATCATTTGCTGTGGTAAGACAACTCAACTTCTTAAAGAATGACAGCCTTCATAACAGCATGCATAGGTTCTCGAATGTATCTCTATCTATCAATATAACTTTCCTGCTGACAAATCGATGTTCTACGAGGTTACTGCATGGGGCCTTGCGAAGTGCATTGAATATAGAAATGTGTACGCTGAAACGTTAACGAACCCAAATCCTGTTAATCAGCCAATGCAAAGTTGAATGTGTGTGTGTGTGTGTGTGTGTGTGTGTGTGTGTGTGTGTGTGTGTGTGTGTGTTTGTGTGTTTACTCACACATTTCCCTGTGTCCACCTCTGACTTCTACTGCTGTTTTATTCCGTCATTGGCCAAAATTAAATAAATCTGTTCGATGACCAAATGCAAATTGTAAATGTTTATTACTTTTCTTTTTCCTGGATGTAATGGATAGATTCGCCATCTTTCCGAAAGGCTAAAGTGCATAACATTTTTTTAAACGTTTCGGGATCGTTCGTTCAGTCTCTTAACCCTGAGATGGGTTGTTGAGGCACCACTGATGACTTTCGGACAATCTTCCTCCATCGGTCTCTATCCTCTGTGGCTCACTGTGAGTCAGCAAAGGTCAAGCCTGTCCACTCTTTCATGTTGTCTTCCCACCTCTTTCTCTGCCTGCCTCTCCTTCTCCCACCTGGTACGGTACCTTGCAGGATGGTCTTGGCCAGCCCACTTCCTCTTGACACGTGACCATACCACTTCGGCTTTCTGCTTTTCACGATTGAGAGCAGGTCTTCGTACTGTCCAAATGCTCTCCTGATCCTGTTGCTGACTTCCCCATTCGTGACATGGTCTTTATAATTATAAGATGTTCATAATCTTGCGGTGGCATCTCATTTTCAGGGCTTCAAGGGAGGTAATTGTTATACTTGTTCTCAAGAGTTCTGTCCCCTTTAACAAAGGCGCCTCTTATATCTTTAACAATTACCAAACACTTTATTTCACTCTATACTTTCTCTTTCTGGATAACTTCGATACACACATGTATTACATACTTTTTTTTAACGTCAAATGCAAAACTGAATACAAGCCAGCATAAACATCAGCGGTGGTATAAACAATCGAGCATGGCTGACGTTCCGTTTACGACGTGCCGAGAAAACATGGAAATGGAGGTGGAAAATGCAAGTGACGAGGGCAGTGTTGCAAAGGGAACATCTGGAGAGAAGATTGCCTTCAAGATCCCGTCCTTATCAAAGGTACTAGCAGGTGCTGAGAAGAAAAAGATTCCTGTCATCCAAGCTGCTGGAGCTGCTACCGCTGATGATGATGATGATGCATCGGAAGGCATGGAAGAAGAGGTACTGAATGACTTCAATGAGAAGACAGAACAGTTTGACCGTGCTGAAGAAGATTCAGAAAATAACAAACCCAAAGTCACTAAATCATTTGGCCTTTCGCCAGCGGAACAGTTGAAGCAAACTCAGATTGCCATTCCGTACAAAGAACCTTCTTGGAGTGGAATGGCTGAGGAACAGTTCAGCTTCGAAGTACTGAAAAACGGTACAATTGTCACCACTATCAATCTCAATACTAAACCTTACTATGTCATAGGAAGACTGCCCAGTTGTGATGTACATTTGGAACACCCATCTCTCTCCCGACATCACGCAGTGGTGCAGCACTGCACTGTCAAAGATGGAGAGCAGGAGGCAGGCTGGTATCTATACGACCTGGACAGCACGCATGGCACTTGGATCAACAAGCACAAGGTCCCTCCAAAGGTCTACCACAGGATTAGAGTGGGCTACGTTTTGAAGTTCGGAGGAAGCACAAGGCACTTCATCTTGCAGGTGAGAATAAGTTGTACTTAAGTTTACATGTACTACTTTGAATTTGGATGAATGTGAGATAAGCTATCATGTCCATATGGAATCCACATCTATGACTCTACATATTCCTATCATAATGTAGAGACATTATCAGCAGCAGCCTTATGAGGGGGAAGAAGAAGAATGGCATGGTCTGTTGCAGTCAGGATGTTTTGTGCAAGATAGTAGCCAGAGTGCCAGAGTGCTTGGGAATGAAAATTTTATTTAAATACAACGGCATTCTTTATACAAGATGGCTGTTTGAATTTGTAGTACATTCTCTCTCTGTCCTCATTGGGAAGACCATTTGTGGATCAAATCAAAGTTGTGCTGAAATCCTCAATGTTGGACACTGTAGAAAGTATGGTTTGTCGCCAATGCCTGAATGAACGACTGGGGCTGAATTATTGAGACAGAAAGTGTGCTTATCATCAGGAAATCCCAGTCTCATTGCTTGATTAATGCCATGATGTGCTGAAATAGTAACAACAGGAAGTTCATAGGAAAATATCAACCTTACATTTCACTTCCATGTCTTGGTAGATTATTCAGGAATATTTCATATATTGCCTTTGAAATATGTTAAAATATGACTACCTTATTTGTGGTTTTTCATGTTAAATCATACATGCATACACTTCGACAGAAATTCTAAACTGTGTGTTAGTGTGTTAGTATGACAGGATAGGCTGTAACTAGTGTAAGAGAAAAATATTTTCACTGACTACTCCTGTCTATTTCCAGGGACCCTCAGCTGACCAGGAGGAGGAGTCAGCTCTGTCAGTGGCAGAGCTCAAGGCACAGAGAGAGAAACAGAAGCGAGAGGCTGAGCTCCTACGCCTGGCAGAGCAGAAGGAGCAGCAGCAGCAGGAGGAGTTGGCGCAGAAGAAGCTGGTAGACACAGGCTGCTCATGGGGCATGGGTGAGTGTGTACACCAAGATTCTGAATGTGTAGAGTTGCTGTGAACTGTCTTGAATAAGACATGGGTGAGCGTGTACACCAAGATACAGAATGTGTAGAGTTGGTGTGAGCTGTCTTGAATGAAACATGGGTGAGTGTGTACACCAAGATCCTGAATGTGTAGATTTGGTGTGAGCTGTCTTGAATGGGGCATGGGTGAGTGTGTACACCAAGATACAGAATGTGTAGAGTTGGTGTGAACTGTCTTGAATGAGACATGGGTGAGCGTGTACACCAAGATACAGAATGTGTAGAGTTGGTGTGAGCTGTCTTGAATAAGACATGGGTGAGTGTGTACACCAAGATCCTGAATGTGTAGAGTTGCTGTGAACTGTCTTGAATGGGGGCATGGGTGAGTGTGTACACCAAGATCCTGAATGTGTAGAGTTGCTGTGATCTGTCTTGAATGGGGCATGGGTGAGTGTGTACACCAAGAACCTGAATGTGTAGAGTTGCTGTGAACTGTCTTGAATGAGATATGGGTGAGTGTGTACACCATGATACAGAATGTGTAGAGTTGGTGTGAGCAGTCTTGAATGGGGCATGGGTGAGTGTGTACACCAAGATCCTGAATGTGTAAAGTTGCTGTGAACTGTCTTGAATGAGACATGGGTGAGTGTGTACACCATGATACAGAATGTGTAGAGTTGGTGTGAGCAGTCTTGAATGGGGCATGGGTGAGTGTGTACACCAAGATTCTGAATGTGTAGAGTTGGTGTGAACTGTCTTGAATGAGACATGGGTGAGTGTGTACACCACGATACAGAATGTGTAGAGTTGCTGTGAACTGTCTTGAATGAGACATTGGTGAGTGTGTACACCAAGATCCTGAATGTGTAGAGTTGGTGTGAACTGTCTTGAATGAGACATGGGTGAGTGTGTACACCACGATACAGAATGTGTAGAGTTGGTGTGAGCAGTCTTGAATGGGGCATGGGTGAGTGTGTACACCAAGATCCTGAATGTGTAGAGTTGCTGTGAACTGTCTTGAATGAGACATGGGTGAGTGTGTACACCAAGATCCTGAATGTGTAGAGTTGGTGTGAGCTGTCTTGAATGAAACATGGGTGAGTGTGTACACCAAGATCCTGAATGTGTAGATTTGGTGTGAGCTGTCTTGAATGAGACATGGGTGTGTGTGTGTACACCAAGATACAAAATGTGTAGAGTTGGTGTGAGCAGTCTAGAATGAGACATGGGTGTGTGTGTACACCATGATACAGAATGTGTAGAGTTGGTGTGAGCAGTCTAGAATGAGACATGGGTGTGTGTGTACACCATGATACAGAATGTGTAGAGTTGCTGTGAACAGTCTAGAATGGGGCATGGGTGAATCTGTAGAAGGTTTTCTTTGTAATTTGAGAAAAACAGTTAATTGAATTATTCTCATGCATATGTTAGAAATTAAAAATCAGCTTATTTACCTTAGGCACCCTCACAAAAAAGTTGTTTGTTATGGTAACATGGCCACACACAAAAAGTTGTTTGTTATGGTAACATGGCCACACACAAAAAGTAGGTAAGCTTGAACTTTTTTAAAATCACAAGAGGCCAGATTGAGCATTCATCAAACAAATTCTTTCACTGGAAAAACTTATTTTTTTACTTTGGTAGTGAATTCCCTGAGTGCTCATAGGGCATTGAAGATGAGACAGCACACCATTTGCTGATTACCATTGATTTCGTCCTTCTTTGTTTTTCATGATTGAAACAGATGTTTAGGGTCGGTAGGAAAACATAGGGTCAGTCAGGTAACCGTAACCATAAGTTTTATATTTGATATAGTTTTGTTGGACTTGCAGAATGCTCCTCCATCTTTGTCCTTCTCACATCCTTTCTACTGCTGGTGTCCCCGTTGACTTACATCCAATGCCATGCACTGCAACATAGTTGAAGGGAAATGTCATACAAAAATATATGTTAACCATATATTGTGTTTACTATCAATAAGAAACAAACACACGACAAACACCAAAATCAAAGTATTTCGGGCACACGCCCTTCTTCAGTGAACGTTACAGACAAACATAAATCTATATATATATATATATATATATATATATATATATATATAGATATATATTGTGTTTGAAATTAATGGGCATACTTTTAAAAATAAGTTAGTTTGAGTTGAACTAGGGGAGGATTTAACATCTATAGATGGTATTTTGCATTGAGATGTAGTATCTACAGCAGAGTTTTTTGTGCCATTACACTGTTGATTGTATTGATTTATAATTTGTGGACTGCTTTGTGTGTGTCATAAGAAGGTGAATGTCGTACGACAGAGTGTGGGACTTGGGGCAACTTCAGTCTGCTCCAGTGAGCTACTTGCTACCTTGTATGTCTGGTGTTTCACTCACTCTGTACATTTCAGGAGATGATGCTGTGGAGGAGAGTGAGGAAAACCCTTTTGCCAATGTGCTGCCTGAAAATGAGAACCTGTATCTTGAGGACCCCAAGAAGACTTTGAAGGGATACTTTGAACGTGAAGGCAAGTTCCATCATGCATTCTGTACAGTTAGAAGTGTAGAAATGGGTAGTTTCTCTGTTTTCTTTTGCCCTGTGTATTTGTTCAGAGAGGGCTTGTTTATTTGTTTGCTGCTTTTATCCCTATACATACGTGTGTGTATATCTTCACACATATAAAATTGTATCAGTGTGTGTGAGTGAGTGAGTGTGTGTGTGTGTGTGTGTGTGTGTGTGTGTGTGTGTGTTTGTGTGTGTGAGTGAGTGTGTGTGTGCGTGTGTATGTGTGAGTGTGTGTGTGTGTGTGTGTGTGTGTGTGTGTGTGAGTGTGTGTGTGCATGTGTATACATGTGTGAGTGAGTGAGTGCGTGTGTGTGTGTGTGTGTGTGTGTGTGTGTGTGTGAGTGAGTGTGTGTGTGCGTGTGTATGTGTGAGTGAGTGTGTGTGTGCGTGTGTATGTGTGAGTGTGTGTGTGTGTGTGTGTGTGTGTGTGTGTGTGTGTGTGTGTGTGTGTGTGTGTGTGTGTGTGTGTGTGTGTGAGAGAGTGAGTGTGTGTGTATGTGTGTGTGTGTGTGACACGTGTGTGTGTGTGTGTGTGTGACACGTGTGTGTGTGTGTGTGTGTGTGTGTGTGTGTGTGTGTGTGTGTGTGTGTTAGGGAAACTAAAGCTCTGACAGCACACAACCTACAGCAATGAAACTTGGGACACATACTCAGCTAAACTGATATCTTCCTGCGTGAGTGGTAGGGGGCATGTAGTGGCCTCCAGCACCCCATTCCTTTCTGACTACTGTAGGTGGTGGAAGGAGAAGGGGGTGGGGGGTGGAGGAGCAGGAGATGTGGACATCGAGTCATCTTTTTCTGCACTCCTGACATCTTGCACAGCTTTGCAAAGCCCTCCCATGTATGAGCATTTGGCAATAGGTCGTTACTACCATTGTATACTTGTATATTAAAACCCCCCACAAAAGCTTGTCATTTTTGTATGTTGTTCATTGTTCAATATGCATAAGAAAAAGATGTGCAAGATAAAATGCATATGTTTGACTCTTTGAGTATTTGTATATGGCTGAAATAAAGTGAAAATGTGAAAAAATCAGTAGATTTTGTCTTCTCAGAAATACCCAGTTAAAAAGAAAATAATTAATTTTTATCTAAATAACTGGCAAGTATTTTTTTGATAAATTACTTCAATCAACATGCAGATGAATGTAAGGTTGATTTTGAGAAGGAAAGAAAGTAATGTGGTCATCATGCATGTATACATCACAGATCTCTCTCTTTTCTCTTAAAACAAGGTGCTCTTTGATGGATTTTATGCAATTTTTCACCATGAAAAATTCTAGTAATAACAACAATAATATGCTCTTTTATGTTGGGAACTGTGTTTATGGCACTGCTTCAACAATGAATTTAGCTAATTTTGGGATTGCACTGGTGTCTTGAAATATGTCTATTGTGGAAATAATACCTTTCTTCTTCTTTTTCAAATTCCTGTTAGAGGGTTCATCCCATGGTTGTACACAAAATTATTATAAGAACTAATGGATCCTTGCAGTATTTTGTCTGAAGTATTTTGAAACCAATCCTGGAGTTTCTACATGCATCATGCCTTCATGCTATTCAAAACCTTGCTGTGCGCATTTATCTCTTTCTAAAAGAATTGCTGTTGTGAAGACTTTAATAGATTATATCTTGAGGTAGATGTGTGTTATCATTGAGGGTGCTGCAAAATGTATAGAATGTATTGATAATGGGAATGAGTGCATCTCACAGCTTGCAAACAAAGAATGTGTGGTGGATAATTCAGATTTCTTCTGCAGGGTATGACCCACCTGAGTACGTCTTTGTTGACATTGGGAGCTTCAAAAAGAAATGCCAAGTGGAGTGAGTATTTCATGGTGACTGCAGTCGTCCTCTGTTGCATATTGAGATAAATCTTTCTCAGTTAACTGCTAAATTAGTGCAGGGGAATCTGGAAATTAGTATGTGGCAGATATGTACATGCCAAGGAGTACTCCTTGGTACATGCACTTATAATTTTTGTAATGTGAAGCTGTTTCTGTGTGTAGTACATAGTATATAATTATAAAACATATATTGAGTGGGAATTCATAGAAGATGGAAAACTTCAATCCTAGCAAATGTAAAGAGAAAGATAAATCCCAAATGTTCATCGTGATGATGCTCCGATCTGTGTGTGGTTGTGTGATATGTATTTCTCTTTCAAAGTCGTGCTATGAATCAGTGTGCATGTGTGTCTGAGTGAGAGCAGTGATTTATGGCTGCCTCTTGCTGTTGTCAGGCTGCCCGTTGATGGCCCAGATGGCAGGCCAGTCATGGCAGAAGTGTCGGCGTCAGGCAAGAAGAAGGAGGCAGTGGTGGCCTGTGCCCTGGAAGCCTGTCGGATCCTAGACCGCCATGGCCTGCTCAGGAAGGCAATGCATGGTGAGCAGCTGTCTTGCTTCAGTAACTCAGACTACATTTACAGGGCTCCATTCCATATTGGTTCCAGCCTTTGCTGTAGTTGGTTTCCCCCTGTTTTCATGCAGCTTGCCGAGTCTTTGCATGTATGCACTCTCATCACATTTGTCCATGGTATTTTTTTTTCCAGCAGAAGCCATACCAGTCTGCAGGCACCTTCCTATTGGTTTCACATTCATTCGGATTTAGTAGGTCTGCCTGTGTTTTGAGAAATTGCCTCTAAAATGATGCTTTGGTTTGTGTCAAAGCATAAGGTAAACTATCATCATCATTGTCATCATCATCGTTGTCATCGTTGTCGTAAACATCATCTTCTTCATTTTCATCAATATAGTTGTCATCTACATGAATCTTCTCGCTCCTTCATCTGCTCCTACTTTTCTTCCTCCTCTTCCCCCTGTTGCTCCTCCTCCCCCCTCCTCCCCCTCCCCCACCCCCCACCCCCCTTCCCCTCTCATCATCATTAACTATCTAAACTGGTATTGTAATCTTTTGGTCAATGGCCTTACATAGTGTACAAAGGTTGACAGGCTATACACTTCCATTCATCTTCCTCCTACTTCACATTCTTATTTCCATTGTCCTTTCCCTTTTCACCTTCATCCTCATCTACTTCTAGAAACCAAAGTATTCCTCTTTGTGGGTATGTAGTCTCCTCTATGGACTGCCAGTGTTCTACTAGACATTTCTGTGTTCCACACTGTGGCAGTGTACTAGGCATTTCTGTGTTCCACACTGGCAGTGTGCTAGGCATTTATGTGTTCCACACTGTGGCAGTGTGCTAGGCATTTCTGTGTTCCACACTGTGGCAGTGTGCTAGGCATTTCTGACAGTGCCACACTGTACCAGTGTGCCAGGCATTTCTGTGTTCCACACTGTGGCAGTGTGCTAGGCATTTCTGTGTTCCACACTGGCAGTGTGCTAGGCATTTCTGACAGTACCACACTGGCAGTGTGCTAGGCATTTCTGTGTTCCACACTGGCAGTGTGCTAGGCATTTCTGTGTTCCACACTGGCAGTGTGCTAGGCATTTCTGTGTTCCACACTGTGCCAGTGTGCTAGGCATTTCTGTGTTCCACACTGTGCCAGTGTGCTAGGCATTTCTGTGTTCCACACTGGCAGTGTGCTAGGCATTTCTGTGTTCCACACTGTGCCAGTGTGCTAGGCATTTCTGACAGTTCCACACTGTGGCAGTGTGCTAGGCATTTCTGTGTTCCACACTGGCAGTGTGCTAGGCATTTCTGTGTTCCACACTGTGCCAGTGTGCTAGGCATTTCTGGCAGTGCCACACTGTGGCAGTGTGCTAGGCATTTCTGACAGTGCCACACTGTGGCAGTGTGCTAGGCATTTCTGTGTTCCACACTGTGCCAGTGTGCTAGGCATTTCTGACAGTGCCACACTGTGGCAGTGTGCTAGGCATTTCTGACAGTGCCACACTGTGGCAGTGTGCTAGGCATTTCTGACAGTGCCATACTGTGCCAGTGTGCCAGGCATTTCTGACAGTACCACACGGTGGCAGTGTGCTAGGCATTTCTGTGTTCCACACTGTGGCAGTGTGCTAGGCATTTCTGTGTTCCACACTGTGCCAGTGTGCTAGGCATTTCTGACAGTGCCACACTGTGGCAGTGTGCCAGGCATTTCTGACAGTGCCACACTGTGCCAGTGTGCTAGGCATTTCTGACAGTGCCACACTGTGCCAGTGTGCTAGGCATTTCTGACAGTGCCACACTGTAGCAGTGTGCCAGGCATTTCTGACAGTACCACACGGTGGCAGTGTGCTAGGCATTTCTGGCAGTGCCACACTGTGGCAGTGTGCTAGGCATTTCTGACAGTGCCACACTGTGGCAGTGTGCTAGGCATTTCTGGCAGTGCCACACTGTGGCAGTGTGCTAGGCATTTCTGACAGTGCCACACTGTGCCAGTGTGCCATTCATTTCTGACAGTGCCATACTGTGCCAGCCTTTTCACATACCCTTGATGGAGTAGATTTATGTGACAGAAAGCTTAGAGGTATCGGCAAAGCATTACATACTTTCCTTGCATGCTACCACAGCAGTTTTTCCTTACTCAGCATCAGACTGCCTTGTCACAGGTCCATAAGTTTAGAATATAAAAAAAATGCTTCTCAAGACTCTATTCTTGTGTTGTTACTCCTCTCTGTTCTTGCTATTATGTATACAGCAACCTGCTGAGATGCACTTGAATCTTTCCTCCATTCCAGAGAGCCACAAGAGGAAAGAGAAGAACTGGGAAGACGCTGACTTCTATGACAGTGATGAAGACACTTTCTTGGACAGGACTGGCACCATTGAGAAGAAGCGGCAGCAGAGGATGAAGAAAGCAGGGAAGCTGGGAGACACTGCTGAGAACTACGCATCTCTGGTAGGTGCAGTGTTGCTAAGATGCAGACCCGTGCACTTGTACGATAAAATCGTAATTTTTACGATTTTCGCCTAGCATGAAACGATAAAATCGTAATTTTTACGATTTTCGCCTGGCATGAAAAATCTTCTGATTTTTCACTCTACGGACCGGCATTACTTTTTTCTGTACAATTTCGGCCAGTTTCGGCAATTGCCGCGCTCGCCTTCAGACACCACGTGCGTTCTGACTCTCTCCAAAGTACAAGCCTATCATATAACTCTACGTTTACTGACTCCAGTTCATGCAGAAGAGGTTTCTCTACAGTCTTCAGCTTGGCCAATCAAAAATCAGGGCGATTTTATGAGCGGTATAGTAGAAATTATGGGCTATCCAGAGGGTGGAAGTGGACGCTCGAGGCAACATGTCGCGATCGCGAAATCTGTTTGAGGATTTTAATCCTTCAGCTGCCGAAGATGAAGATGATGAGGAAACTTTAGATGAAGTGATCAGGCAAGCTGTAATTAGCTCAAGAATGCCGACCTCTCAAGCTGCGAGTGATCGAGAGGTGGGAGAGGATGACAGTGAGGGTTGGATGCGAACAGCTGATGAGTGATGATCCGCTAATTGCGCCGTTCACGGGCGAGTCGTTTAAATCTTACGATTTTTCCAAAAATCTTACGATTTTTATCTTCTTGTCTTACGATTATTCCAATGGAGGGTGCACAGGTCTGAAGATGGAATACCTGTGAACTTTACTTGATGCCATGTCATGGATGCAATGGATGAATTTGAAAGTCTAGCGGAAAGGTATGGCTGTACTGCAGGAATGAATGGAAGCTCAGTGTTGCAGAAATTATCATGGATGACTAATTGATTGGTTGTATAATATTTATTTGTATGAAACTCAGTGGACATTGTTTGAAAGTGTTGCAGAAACTACTGGGAGTGTTTTGGTTACTGATTTAGAAATAGTGACAGATTGCAGTGGTGGCTATAACCAGTCCTGCATGAGGTTCAGGATGACAAGATGGAGACATGGAATATGCCTCAATGCTGGAGATTACACGGGAATCAATGAGACACTGAATGTCAACAGAAACTAACTTTCTTCACTTGAACTCTCTGTGAGGAAGAATCTAGTCATGAGGTCATTATTTGATTTTTTGACTCACATGCGAAGCAAAAGTGAGTCTATGTACTCAGCTGTGTCGTCCGTCCGTCCGTCCGTCCGTCCGTCCGTCCGGGCGTAAAAAACTTAAACGTTGGATTTTTCTCGGAGACTATTAAGTCTATCAACACCAAATGTGGCATGATGGTGTATGATGACAAGGCCTCAAAAAACATACATAGTGACTTGACCTTGCTTCAAGGTCAAGGTCACAGGAGCCATAAATGTGGTCTCAAAAACAGTCATTTTTCACATTTTCCCAATTTTCTCCCACGTTATTGAGAATGGTGACCTTAGCTACAAGTGGTATATAGGTCAAAGCAAGCCCTATCTTTTGATACCAGTTTGGTTGACCTTGCTTCAAGGTCAAGGTCACAGGAGCTCTTCAAAGTTGGATTGTATACATATTTTGAAGTGACCTTGACCCTGAACTATGGAAGATAACTGTTTCAAACTTAATAATTATGTGGGGCACATGTTATACTTTCATCATGAGACACATTTGGTCACATATCATCAAGGTCAAGGTCACTTTGACCCTTATGAAATGTGACCAAAATGGGGTAGTGAACCACTAAAAGTGACCATATCTCATGGTAGAAAGTGCCAATAAGCACCATTGTGCTTCCTATGTCTTGAATTAACAGCTTTGTGTTGCATGACCTTGGATGACCTTGACCTTGGGTCAAGGTCACATGTATTTTGGTAGGAAAAATGTGTAAAGCATTTCTTAGTGTATGATGTCATTGGTAGGTTTAGTTGTTTGACCTTGACCTTGAAGGTCACCTGAAGGTCAAGGTCATATAAAGGTCAAGGTCAAGCATGTGAGTCGTATGGGCTTTGCCCTTCTTGTTCCAGATGTGTACAGGAACATTTAAACATTACCAACAGTGCCTCTATTCTAGAGAAATCATTTTGGGAAATGCAGGCTTGCAGAATGAGTTTGAGAACAGAGGGCATAACATTTCTTCTCAATTTGTCAGTTGCTGAGATTTATTTGTTAGAAGTTGGTTTTTGGGGCTTTTTTAATTTCAATGATTGTCCTGACCTTTCTACAGATGGAGAAGCACAATGCTGTTGCAAAGGAAATAGCTGGAATTGAAGAGAAGCTTCAAGCAGCCAAGGCAGGTAAGTATGAACCTGGCATGTCACATTGCTGTTTCACATGAGGACATCTTGGCTTAGGGATTGTGAGACTCATTAACCCTCTGGACGCCATTAATTTTTCACGGTTTTTACTCCCTGCAGCCAGTTATTTTCTGGGCGTGCCCAAAAACCGAGACCCCTCTTCTGTTAAAAAATATACAATTATTTTATTCTTTGCTATAGAGGCAAAATATTTGGAGGAAAGATGGAAAATTGAATGCTCTCTCTGATAGACCGACTGAAATTTATGTCCATGCAATACAATATGATGAGAAAAAAAAAGAGATAGCACAAATAAAAAAACGTGTCGAGTGACAGGCTGCCACTGACTTACTCGAGAATAAATTCCCGCTCGCTTCCTTTCTTCGCCCTCACTTGACCAGCATAGCGATTCGTTTTGTCGACCATCAAGTCAACGACTTTATTAGTTGAAATAGAGATGAAAAGCATCCGATTTAGATACCTCATCGGGCACATGTTGAGGAGAGTTCATGCACAAATTTTGAGCCAATTTTGAAGTTACCGATCGAGGTAGACACGCTGCTGGGCGATTTCGATTGCACAATCTGGCCCAGAAATGGCTGAGCTCGATCCTGATGAAGAGCGAATCTTTGAAATATTGTTCGATTCTGACTCGGAAGAAGAATTCCATGGCTTCACAGAGGAAGATTTGGTCGAGTTTGCCACAGCAACCATGAGTGGTCATATGCAGACGGAATCTTGGACTGGGCTGGTTCAACTTCGATTTCGTCATCAGTCACTCTGTCACTGTAGGTCTGTGGCAAACTTGACCAAATCTTACTCTGTGAAGCCATGGAATTCTTCTTCCAAGTCAGAATCGAACAATATTTCAAAGATTCGCTCTTCATCAGGAACGAGCTCAGCCATTTCTGGTCCAGCGTGCGCAGTCGCAATCGCGCAGCAGCGTGTCTACCTCGATCGGTAACTTCTAAATTCGCTCTAAATTCGCACACTTGCAGTGAAAAAATATAGCGACTGTTCATATGAAAGCGAGGCTCTTCTGCGCAGTCTCCATGCGTAGAGAGCTCTCACAATCCCAAGATTCATAGCAAACGGCGCCAGATTCAAACATGCCTATCCGTCTGTCGACTGTAACCGCCGACGGCTGTGAGGGGAGGTAACTACGTCAGATTTATGACCGCCGACGGCGCGCAGAGGGTTAAAGCCATTGCACAGGCTGCAACAGAACTGCACTGTTTCCATTTCTCTAATCTAGAATGTTTTGGGGGTGAAACTCCTTGAACTTCTCAGCTACATGATAAGCTCTGTAGCATCATGCATCTCTGTCAGTGTCAGTGACCCAAGCTTCGACTCGCACCTCAGACTGATGCCCATCTTGATTTGAAAAATGTAGCAATTTAATATCAGACCAGAGCATGAAGGGACATGACTTGTCAGGAATGTTTATCCTGCTCATCACTTCATCTGGAGCCAACGATCCTGAAGATTAACTCTCTCTCCTTTCTAAACACACATTGTACCTAGTCCCCAAATTGTGGTGACTCCATCAGATCTGTGCTCAGTGGTTCTTCCACACAGAAACAGAGAAATATCCCTTGACATAATCATGCAAAGAAATGCACGCTACTTGACATCTCTCCAGTCCATGGCAGTAAAGGCTGTGAGAATGGGATGTCTGACGCAGATCGTTGAGGCTGTTACACACGGTG
This sequence comes from Theodoxus fluviatilis, assembly GCA_034096865.1. Lineage (NCBI taxonomy): Eukaryota > Metazoa > Mollusca > Gastropoda > Cycloneritida > Neritidae > Theodoxus > Theodoxus fluviatilis. The sequence goes on from JAWQFJ010000528.1 coordinate 71,975, forward strand.
AACAAACAGTTTTGGATCATGAAATACATGTTTCCTTGAGTGCAAGCAGATGTTTCGGTGGACTTTTGAGTCCCCAGAAATGATTTCATTGCTTTGGACTGGTTCCATTCTCCCAGTATTTCAAGCCAAATACTTCTGCCTGTCAGCCAATGGGATCACTCTTGCCTCCAGCCATGACTCTTCATCTCACATGAGTCATTGATGTCTGCCCTTTTTTCTTTGGTTCACTTGTAGAATTACACACTAATACAGAAACCATAACCAAATAACAGTATTGATTTCTCCAAACTGTAGTAGAACACAGAAATAGTTATTTAAATGTATCTTGTTTTTTGCTGTGGGGCTTTATGATATTTCTGCTTTATTTTGAAATCATGCCCATTATCTCTCTTTTAATTGGTTTTTATTTATATCTCTATGACATTTTGTACAATTATTTTCCTATTGAATTTCTGTAATGAGATTGTATATGTGTACTTTAAATTTTATGTATCTGTATTTATTATAAAAAATGTAAATCAACAACTACAAAGACTAATTTCACAACAGGTTTTAAATGCAGTGGAGAAAGTTGTTTCATGTTTCCATTATCTCTGTCCTGAACTCCAGAGGCAGCCAAGTATGAGAATGAGGAGGAGGATGCATTGGATGCCTACATGTCGGCCATCAGGGCGGGCGTCATGGATACCAAGACAAAGATGCGACTAAAGCGGCAACTGATGGAGCTGCGGCATGAGGAGGCCCGGCTACGGAGGCTGGTCAACATTGCCAAGCCTGCCTCCCTGCCCCCCCTGTCTTTGTGAGTGCCTTCAGATATGGGATACACAACTCACACCTGTCTGTTGAGCAACATAGAGAATGGAGGATTAGAAGCAGGGAAGAAAAGTTCATGGCTTGGCTGTAGTGTCTCCTGTCCTGCCCTTTCAAAATTACAATGTAATTCTTCTTTTGTATCATTGATCCTGAAAGGAAGTAAGCATGAACCTATTTTGGATGGTTTGATTTTTTTTTCTCCCCGCCATAACATTTGACATGGTCAATTCAGATATAAGGTGGAAAAATGTTTTTGGTCACTATTCTATGTGCAGAGAGTGTTAAAATTGAGATTTTTTTCCCCACAAGGATGGTAAAGGGCAACATTATGTAAACGCCATGGGGTACATGATTGTGGATGGATGAGTGTGTGTGTGTGTGTGTGTGTGTGTGTGTGTTTGTGTGTGTGTGTGTGTGTGTGTGTAAGTGAGTGTGTGTGTGTGTGTGTAAGTGAGTGTGTGTGTGTGATATGTGAGATTTCTTGCTTTTTGGGGGTATTTTTGCCAACTAGTCATTAATTTTCTACCTTTCACAAGGAGACTTAAAAGACCTCACTGTGATCTATCAGTGCATACAGCCTTGACTGTTGTGGTGACCAAGGTAAATGTTACTGTCACCGTGACTGCAATGTGTGAAGTGCCATGGGGTAAATGTTACTGTCACAGTGACTGCAATGTGTGAAGTGCCGTGGGGTAAATGTTACTGTCACAGTGACTGCAATGTGTGAAGTGCCGTGGGGTAAATGTTACTGTCACAGTGACTGCAATGTGTGAAGTGCCGTGGGGTAAATGTTACTGTCACAGTGACTGCAATGTGTGAAGTGCCGTGGGGTAAATGTTACTGTCACAGTGACTGCAATGTGTGAAGTGCTGTGGGGTAAATGTTACTGTCACCGTGACTGCAATGTGTGAAGTGCCGTGGGGTAAATGTTACTGTCACAGTGACTGCAATGTGTGAAGTGCCGTGGGGTAAATGTTACTGTCACAGTGACTGCAATGTGTGAAGTGCCGTGGGGTAAATGTTACTGTCACCGTGACTGCAATGGGTGAAGTGCTGTGGGGTAAATGTTACTGTCACCGTGACTGCAATGTGTGGTGCCATGGGGTAAATGTTACTGTCACAGTGAGTGCAATGTGTGAAGTGCCGTGGGGTAAATGTTACTGTCACCGTGACTGCAATGTGTGAAGTGCCGTGGGGTAAATGTTACTGTCACCGTGACTGCAATGGGTGAAGTGCCGTGGGGTAAATGTTACTGTCACCGTGACTGCAATGTGTGGTGCCATGGGGTAAATGTTACTGTCACAGTGACTGCAATGGGTGAAGTGCTGTGGGGTAAATGTTACTGTCACCGTGACTGCAATGTGTGAAGTGCCGTGGGGTAAATGTTACTGTCACAGTGAGTGCAATGTGTGAAGTGCCGTGGGGTAAATGTTACTGTCACAGTGAGTGCAATGTGTGAAGTGCCGTGGGGTAAATGTTACTGTCACAGTGACTGCACTGTGTGA